>JAKZAN010000176.1:0-77478 GCA_023053545.1 Lepidurus packardi
CCTGAAAGGCGAACGGAGCGAAGCTAAAATCCAAAAGTCACCCGAGCCTGAAAGGCGAACGGAGCGAAGCTAAATTGCAAAAAAATTAAAACCCAAATTCCAAAAAAATAAAATCCCACCCGAGCCTGAAAGGCGAACGGAGCGAAGCTAAAATCCAAAAGTCAAATTCCAATAAAGTAAAAACCCAAATTCCAAGCGGTGTGTTTGGAATTTGGATTTTAAAAATTGGAAATTTTGCTCTCCAGTTGGAATTTCTAATTTACTTGTTATTCGCAATAATATAATCCAACACTTTCTGCATCAAATGCACCCGATCTTTACCAGAAACGTTGTGTTTGTGCATTGGATAAGGGAAAAAATCGACTTGTTTTCCAGCTTCTACGAATTTTTTCACGAGTGCTAAGTTATGCTGCATCACAACAACATCGTCGCTTGTACCGTGAATAAGCAGTAATTTTCCTTGAAGATTTTTAACGTAATTCAGCGTGCAAGATTCGTCGAATCCAGCGGCATTTTCTTCTGGCGTGTCCATATAGCGTTCGCCATACATCGCTTCATAAAGCTTCCAATCCGTTACCGGTCCGCCTGCGACACCTGTTGTGAAAACGCCATTTTTGCGAAGCATTAAAGAGGTTGTCATGAATCCGCCATAACTCCACCCGTGAACAGCCAAGCGATTGCCGTCTACGAAAGGAAGAGATTTCAGATAGTCGACGCCTTTCATTTGGTCGTCCATTTCGTTAACGCCCAGCCTGCGGTGAATTACGTTTTCAAATGCAAATCCCCTGTGAGCAGAGCCGCGATTGTCGACTGTGAAAATCAAATAACCTTGTTCAGCCATCCAATACATCCACAAGCTAGCGCCGTCTAAATATGAATTTGTGATCATTTGTGCATGTGGTCCACCGTAAACATAAACCAAAACCGGGTATTTTTTAGCTGGATCGAAGTTGGACGGTTTAATTAATCTTGTGTATAAATCGGTCGTGCCGTCAGCACTTTTAATTGTTTTGATATCTGCAGTTCCGATTGTATAGCCGTCGTATTTATTAGCGCTTGTAAGCAGTACAGTCGACTTGCCTGATTTGTCGATTAATAATGATTTTGAAGGCGTATTGTGGTTCGAATACTCATCGAAAACCAAGTCAAAATGCGTGTTTATTGCAACTGTATGCACGCCTTCATTTGTCGTGATTAGTGTTTGCTTGCCTTTCAAATCTACTTTATAAAGCAGCATATTTGTTGGGTTGTTTCCGGTAGCTGTAAAATATATTTCAGTTCCTTTCACGTTTGAAGTTAGGATTTCCTTAGCGATGAACTTATTTTGGGTTAGCTTCTTGATTAACTTGCCATCAATTGAATAGTAATAAAGGTTGTTGAATCCATCTTTTTCGCTAATCCAAACGAAATTATTAGAATTAGCGCTAGGGAAAAACGCTGGATTTTCTGGTTCAACCCAAGTTGATGCTTTTTCTTGTATCAGCGTTCGGACAAATTTCCCCGTTGATGCTTCGTATAAATTCAAGCGCATGTCATTCTGACCACGGTTCAGCTCGGCAATCAAGACGTATTTTTCGTCGGGTGTCCAAGCTAAGTTGGTCATATAGTCGTCAGGATTTCCTTTCGGACTGATGTATACAGTAGCATTTGTTGCCAGGTTGTAGATTCCAATTCGAGGGTTTTCGCTCTTTTGACCAATCATCGGATATTTGATATTCTCCAGTTTCCCCGGCGTAGTGTTGATATCCAAAATCGGGTAATTCGCGACATTGGTTTGGTCTTTTTGGTAGAAGGCAATGTAAGCCGATTTCGGCGACCAAAAAATTCCGCCGCTAATGCCGAATTCACTTCGTGCGAAAAATTGTCCCGATACGACATCTGGGTTGCTGTTATTGGTTATGGCGCTTTGCGTCCCATCTTTTTTGATGACGT
Source organism: Lepidurus packardi (assembly GCA_023053545.1). Taxonomy (NCBI): domain Eukaryota; kingdom Metazoa; phylum Arthropoda; class Branchiopoda; order Notostraca; family Triopsidae; genus Lepidurus; species Lepidurus packardi. The sequence goes on from JAKZAN010000176.1 coordinate 1,933, forward strand.
ATAGGTTGTTGTCAACAGTATACGCGGCCGATTCTTTTGCATCATCAAGCGTTACATTTTCTGCCGTATCCGGTGTTTTTAAAATAGTTTTACCCGTTTTACCCGTAACATTGTATTCATAGAATATAGCACCGGAAGAAATCACGAACGTATTGGCCGTTTTCCATTGTAGGGTTTGCATCGATTTAAAATTGGTTCCCAATGTGCTGTTGACGTCAGCAAGTGTCAAAAACGTTTTTTCCTTAGCGTCTGTTGCGGAGGCGATCTTTAAGGTTTTTCCGCCATCGGCTAAAAATGTATATTGGTTAGAAGCGGGAATCCACTGAAATCCGGCAATTCGATCCGCTCGGAAGTTTCGGCCTTGCTGCATCACAGCGTCTTCCAGGCTGATTGTTTTTTGACCGATCGCACTGAAAGTGACAAACAAGGCAATCGCAAATAATAGATTTTTATTCATTTTAGAGGTTTTTTTTTGAATTTCAAATGTATAAAAAAAGGACAACGTTACAGTTTAAAAAGCTGTCCGTTATCCAATTTTAATTATAGGTGAAGGTGATTTTTACAAATCAGCTTCGTTTTCTTTGTCTAAATATTGTTGAACCACTCCAATTGCATTCGTTATCACATCGCTTAATGCCACGATGAATGTTCCTTCCTCGGCAGAATCCATTGCGTGTTCCAGTGCTTGTACTTCTTTTGTGATAATTTCATGTGTAATTTCACGACCAGAATCTGCTATTCCTGCGAGCAATAAAGCGTTGATTTCTGCCTCCGTTCGGCCTCGCAGGTGTTTTTCTTGTCTGATTATAATATGGTCAAACATTCTACCTGCAATTTTAGCACATTCTCGGATATCTTCATCGCGACGATCACCAACACCTGCTATAATTCCGATTTTTCGGGTAGCTTGAACACTGCTCAGATAATCTTCGATGCCGCGATATCCTGAAGCATTGTGCGCAAAATCGATTAAAACCTTAAACTTCTTGAATTCGAAAATATTCATTCGGCCAGGTGTCTGCGCTGCGCTAGGCACAAATGTTTGCAAGCTCATGCCCATTTCTTCGATTTTGAAGCCATATAAGTAGCCAGCCAAAGTAGCGGCCAATACGTTTGCAATCATGAATTTTGCTTTGCCGCCCATTGTGAGCGGAACATGAGTGGTGCGTTGCACACGAATTTTCCATTCACCTTTTTTAATGGTTATAAAACCGCTTTCACATACTGCTACAATTTGTCCGTCTTTCGCTAGTTTCTTCACAAACGGTGAGTCTTCGTCCATGCTAAACCAAGCCACGTTACATTTTAGATCTTTTTCTATTTTTCTACAATATTCGTCGTCGGCATTTAAAACTGCCCATCCATCTTTTTTGACACTTTCTGCTACCGTACTTTTCACTCGAGCAAGATCTGATAATGTGTGTATATCACTAATACCCAAATGATCTTCTTGAATATTGGTAATAATCGCAATGTCGCATCTACTAAATCCCAAACCTGATCGCAGTATTCCACCACGCGCAGTTTCCAATACTGCAAATTCTACGGTTGGGTCCTTCAGGATGTATTCAGCGCTAATTGGGCCAGTCGTATCACCTTTTTCCATCATGTGATTTTGGATGTAGATGCCATCAGAGGTTGTAAACCCAACTTTGTATCCGCTGTTTTTTACGATATGTGCCAACAATCGTGTTGTGGTTGTTTTTCCGTTTGTGCCTGTAACTGCAATAATAGGAATGCGACTTGGTTTTCCTGGCGGATACAACATATCTATAACCGGCGCAGCGACATTTCTGGGCAGTCCTTCGGAGGGAGCTAAGTGCATGCGGAATCCTGGCGCGGCATTAACTTCCAATATTACACCGCCATTTTCTTTCAAAGGGTCCGTCAAATTTTCGGCCATGATATCTACCCCGCAAATATCCAGACCAATTACGCGTGAAATTCGTTCACATAAGAAAATGTTTTCAGGATGTATCATATCTGTAACATCAACTGAGGTGCCCCCGGTACTTAGGTTGGCAGTCGATTTTAAATATACAATTTCATTTTTCTGTGGAATTGTTGCTAAGGAATAATTTAGTTTTTCTAATAAATCAGTCGTATCTCGATCTACTGTAATCTCAGTTAATACGTTCTCGTGTCCATATCCTCTGCGTGGGTCATTATTGGTTTGTTCAATTAATTGTTCGATAGTGTGCTCGCCGTTACCTATAATATGTGCGGGTACTCTTTTCGCTGCTGCAACTAATTTATTATTGATGATTAAAACCCGGAAATCAAATCCAGTAATGAATTTTTCTACAATCACGCGGCGGCTATAAGTTTTTGCAAATGCCAAACCGGCAACTGCATCTTCCCAAGTTTTTACGTTAATGGAAGCGCCTTTTCCGTGATTGCCATCTAGGGGTTTCAATACAATTGGATACCCGATTTTTTCAATGGTAACTTTCAAATCGTCTTCATCAACACAAATGCCACCGCTTGCCACAGGTATTGATGCGCTGTTCAACATCCGTTTTGTTTCTTCTTTATTTCCGGCTATATCAACAGCGATGTGACTTGTGTTGCATGTAATAGTGGCTTGAAAACGCATTTGGTTAATGCCGTATCCCAGCTGAACTAGTGAATTAGAACCTAGTCGAATCCAAGGAATATCGCGAGAAACAGCTTCTTCAACAATACTACCCGTACTTGGTCCAAGACGCACCCGTTCTCTAATCTCTCGCATTTGCCGTATATCTGCTTCGATATCGTAAGATTCTCCTGCGATTAATGCTTCTGCAATTCGGACTGCTGATTCGGCAGCAAACAATCCAACATTTTCCTCAGTATAACTAAAAACAACATTGTATATTCCCGATGTTTTGGTTTCCCGTGTACGACCAAAACCAGTTTCCATACCGGCTAACGTTTGGGTTTCTAGTGCAATGTGTTCAATTACATGCCCCATCCACGTGCCCAAATCTATTCTTGTGAAAAAACCTCCTCTTACACCTTCTGAGCATCGGTGTTCGATTAAAGAAGGTATAAGCATTTCAATTCGTTCTCTAAATCCTTCGATTTTATTGGTAGGGTAGTTTTCCAAATCCTCCAAATCAAGACGCATTTGGATTAATTTTTTTCTTTGTATACTCCAAATATTTGGTCCTCGGAGTACTTGCAACTTTAGTATTTTCATATTTGATAACCGAAAAAAGATTGTTTATAGTGTGTTCCTAATCGTAGTGAATGTGCTACATTTCTTAATATTGTGTAAAATAGTTAAAATTATTGTACGAGCCGATTTTTTTAACGGAAATGATTATCAATTTTTAAATCTATATATTAAATGCTTTCCAAGGGTTAATTTTCCCTAAATTATCAAGCTCTAAAATTGTCTTTTTTATCTTTTTGGCTACTTTTACCAAATGGAAATTAAAGGTAAACTTATAATCATTGGAGGCGCAGTTGATAAAGGTAGTTTTACTGAAACTGGCTTGAACAAAAATATTGCAAACAATCTAAACTTTTTTGAGACTGGTATTTTGCGCCGAATTTTGCGCGAAGCAAAATATCAGGAAGATTCTCGAATTGAGGTTATCACTACTGCATCAAAAATTCCAAGAGAAATAGGTCCCGAATATCTGAAGGCATTGAGTTTTCTCGGTGCCACAAATGTGGACGTATTGCATCTAGAAAAGCGCGAAATGGCAAGTAATCCTGAAGTTTTGAACCGGTTGCGAAAAGCTGATGTTGTGATGTTTACAGGCGGCGATCAATTAAGATTGACTTCAATTTTAGGGGGCACTGCTTTTCACGATTTATTATTGGAAAAATATCGAAATGAGGAGTTTATCTATGCTGGAACTTCGGCTGGTGCAGCAGCTGCCTCTCACAATATGATTTACCAAGGAAGCAGTTCGGAAGCTTTACTTAAAGGTGAAGTAAAAATCACAAGTGGTTTAGGTTTAATTGATGGTGTTGTAATTGATACGCATTTTGTGCAAAGAGGTCGAATTGGCCGCTTATTTCAAGCCGTTGTGGGAAACCCGCGAACGCTTGGAATTGGTTTAGGCGAAGACACTGGTTTGCTAATTAAGAATAATACCGAAATGGAGGCAATTGGTTCTGGTCTGGTCATTTTGGTGGATGGGCGCGAAATAAAAGATACAAATCTGACGCAAGTTGAAATGGGGCAACCAATTTCAATCAATCATTTGGTTACACACGTTCTCAGTATCTATGATACATTTGATTTGAAGACTTTTAAGATGACAATAAAATCTTCTCAATATGCTGACAAACTAGCATTTACAAATGAAGATCTAAAATCGGAAAAATCTATAAAATAGCATTATGAAAATAATTATTCACGGTGGCTTTTTCTCAGAAAGCGACACCAACAACGATACTAAAGTGGCGAAACAAGATGCTTTGCGAAGGATTGTTTCGGTTTCTTATGAATTTCTGAAAAACCATTCGGCCGTAGAAACTGCTGTCTATGCCGTGAGTCAATTAGAAGATGACCCATTATTTAATGCAGGCATCGGGTCTCAAATTCAAGCCGATGGTAGAATTAGAATGAGTGCTTCTGTAATGGATGGCGCAACCGCTAAAATGAGTGGCGTGATCAATATCGAGGAAGTACAAAACCCTGTGCAAGTTGCGGAAAAGTTACTAGTTGTAGAAGACCGGATACTGGGCGGAGAAGGTGCAACTTCATTTGCTCGAGCCAATGGCTTTGAACGATTTTCAACTGAAATTCCAAAACGTCGTCAGGAATATGAAGAGAAATTAGCCTCTTCGAAATTAGGCACCGTAGGTTGTGTTGTGCTGGATAAAATGGGCAAAATAGCAGTTGCTACATCCACGGGCGGCAAAGGGTTTGAATTGCCAGGACGTATCTCAGATTCTGCAACCGTAGCGGGTAATTATGCAAACGAGTTTTGCGGAGTAAGCTTAACTGGAGTAGGCGAGGACATCGTTAGTGGGGCAGTAGCAGCGAAAATCGTAACTCGCGTAACAGACGGATTGGATCTCAAAACCGCTTTTGCCAGATCTTTTGATGAGTTAAAACCGTATGACGGATTCGCCGGTGCAATTGCAATAGACAAACAGGGCAATATTTTTCATCAGGATTCACATCCAACTATGGTTTTTGCAAGTTTTGACGGGGAGAAATTAGAAATTTTTCAGTAATCCGAGTAAGGTATTTTAAAATATAAAAAGCCTGCAAGTTATCTGTAACTGCAGGCTATTTTTTTGAGATTTTTTCTTGCTAATTAAAACTACTTCGAGCCGCCAAGGAACCCGCCAAGTTTGGATGCAATGTCTCCGAAAGCATCACCAGATTCTTTAGATGACTTGCCGTCTCCTATAAAGCTGTCTAAATGTCCAGCGATCCCATCTGGCAATTTCGATTTTATTTGACTTACCACGACATCTACCGCCATTTTTGCCAAAGCTTCTGATAAACCAGTTTTCTCTGCAACCATTTTAATAATTTCTTCCATTTTATTTTAATTTATTCTACTGTAAAAGTAATTTTAACATTAATTCGATACTCTACTATTTTTCCATCCACTACCACCGCGCTTTGATCTTGCACATATACAGATGAAATGCCTCTAACATTTTAAGACGCTTCTATTACTGCATTATTCGCAGCATCTTCCCAACTTGTTTTCGAGTTGGCTAATAACTCAATTACTTTTAATACTCCCATAAAATTATTTTTACTTATTTAATTATTGAATCTCTTTCTTGTATTATATCTAATGAAGAATCTTTACTTTGCTCTTTGGATTTTTTGTTTTCGCAAAAGTTACATAAATCGGCAATGTTTTTCAGTTCGCGTGCCTGAGCAACTGTACCTTCAAAAATTTCTACCGTTGCATTTTTATTGATTGTGTGACAGTCTTGGAAGAGGTGGTATTTTGATCCTGATTTTGTCCAATAAACTAAATCTTGCCCCATTAATTCTTGTACTTTTCCTGTTTGTTGGGAATATTGTTCGACGGATGGCGGACTAAAATCAGTGCCAACAACGCCAGCTATTACCAAAGCAGCACCAGCAATTCCACCTAATATTCCTTTTTGTTTTGCATCTAGGTTTTTACTTTTTAAAACAAAAATAATTAAGGGCAGAAAAGCTATGAAGGCAACAACAAGTCCCAATTGACTTTGCATAAAAAACATAATCTTGTTTTTTTCTGATGCTGGGTCTAATCGGTTGGATTTTTGCCATAATATCGAGCCTGAAATTGCCAATGCCAAATCGACAACAATTAGTATAATTATCCACGTCATGTTGACGGGTGGCTTCACGACAAATGAAATTGCTGCAATCTGTGTTCCAATAGCTAACAGCCACAAGAATCCTGCTATTAACCGCAGTTTAGTTGCTTTACCTTTACTTTCAGCTGTAGCCGTAAAAGCTACATAGTTTGCTGAATTAGATGCCGGTTCTGAATTGCCTGCAATACTTGTGATTTTTTTCTTTTCCATTTTTGGTTCGCTCTAATATTCTAAAACCCGTGGAAGAGTTTTCGCCTCAGCAACCCATTTTTCTACTTCTGATGGAGATGGAACTCGCCGAGTAAGTTTTTTGGACTCATTAACTTCTGCCATTTTAACAGTTAAATTTTCTGCATTGCGCTGCGCCAATTCAGGAACTGTGTCAACGCCCGCTGCTTCAAGCAACTCTGCAAATTCTTGACCAACGCCAGTAATGCGAAACAAATCTGCCATGTTTGCAAACTTTAAGATTTGTTGCTCTGAAACGCCAGAGGCCTCCGCCAAATCTTTCCGCTGTTTTTTTGTCGTGCAATTCGAAAGAAGTTTGTCTGTTGTGTTAACCCCCGCTGCTCGAAATTTTTCACCTGTTACAGGCCCAATGCCCTCGATTTCTTCAATTTTGTAATTTGCCATAATGTTAATTTAAGGTTTTAATTACTGCAAGGCGTACAATTATCCCTGCAGTAAAATCTATATTTTTGTAAGTAAATATATACAAAAAAGTTTATAGCTGTGCTTTTTGAATAAAAAAAGGGTGCTTTTTTCTGGTTGGATACATTGCGTGAACAAAATCACCCAACAGATTAGAGCGGCAGTGGTATTGAAACTGCGGTCTTGAATACTGAATTCTGGTAGTAAGTACTGGCGGGTAAGACGAAAAAGTTGTTCAGGTTTGTTTGATGGTAGATGTAACTTGGCTCGCATCAACAAAAATTACAGCAATATGTTTTGCTGTATTTGTTTAAGTCGAGCAGGTAAGGCCTAAGCATTTCAAATACAGGGAAGACTATGGCATAGAGTTCCTGCGGCTGTTTCTCGAATAAGCTTTGCAAGAACGTAAGGTGCTAATCCACAAAACGCCAATACAATATTCTAGTAGCCTTGTTTCCCTGACTCATTTCGACGATCTGATATGAGGCCTTGACCTTTTTGATATGGGTCAGCAATGGCTTAAGATTATCTTTTTTTGATACTAATGATGAAAACCATTTGCACTGCGATTTATAATGAACGCTTTCATAAATCATATTGCCGATAAACGCAAGTTCACCGCCTTCGCACCATAACTCTGTATTGACGCCTCCAAAATTTAGGGGGTAAGTCGCAGGGTTTTTTATATTTAGATTCTTGTTTTTTCTGACGCTTCCTTTGGCCGCTTCTTCTTTGGACGCATGAAATGGCGGATTACAAATGGTAAGATCAAAACGGTCGTCAGCTTGAATTATATTCTTAAAAATATTTCTCCTAGAATTTTGCAAGCGGAGCGAAATGTTTTCTTTTAATTTCTGGCTTGTATTTATATTTGTCTGAGCTGCGGCAAAGGCCTGCGAATCGACTTCAGTACCTACAAACTTCCACTGATATTCACATACGCCTATAATAGGATAAATGCAATTGGCACCAACACCAACATCCAAAACATGAATCTGATGCTTGGTCTGCAAAGTACCGTATGTTTCTGCTAAAATATCCGCTGCGCTATGGATATATTCTGCTCTTCCGGGTATGGGAGGACAAAGAAATCCTTTCGGAATATCCCAATGAGCCAATCCGTAATAGTGCGTCAAAAGTGCTTTGTTCAGCATTTTGACAGCCTCTGGATTGGAAAAGTCAATTGTAGTCGTGTCATATTGATTCACAAACACAAAAGGTGCTAAGTCTGCATTAGCCTTTACAAGGTTGTTAAAGTCGTATGTGCCTTGGTGTTTGTTGTTTTTATGAAAGCCAGTAGTAGTTTTGGTATGAGTCAAAGTCGAAATGGTTTTGCGAATAAATATACGAATTGAATGCTAATAAAAAACCCGCTCTTTCGAACGGGTCTTTTGTAAGTAAGAAGTAAATTGTTTGACAAACGTTTATTTTACTTTATTAAGTACAGCTTTGAAAGCTTCTGGGTGATTCATCGCTAAATCTGCAAGAACCTTACGGTTCAATTCAATTCCGTTAGCTTTAACTTTACCCATAAATTGAGAATAAGACATCCCTTCCAAGCGAGCTCCTGCGTTAATACGCATGATCCACAATGCACGGAAGTTTCTCTTGTTCTGCTTTCTATCGCGGTAAGCATAAACCATAGCTTTCTCCACCGCGTTTTTAGCAACTGTCCAAACGTTTTTACGTCTACCAAAGAAACCTTTGGCTTGCTTCATTATCTTTTTTCTACGTGCCCTTTTGGCAACCGAGTTTACTGATCTTGGCATAATTTAATTGTTTTTTTGTAGCAGGCGTCCCGAATTTAATCAAGGGAACTTAAGGCCATACTCCAAGGTTATGAAATGTGTTTTTAACCTAAAGGAAAAACTTCTGCTAAAAGCATACGCTAATAGCTAAAAAGCTTTAGATAATCCTTAATTGTTGTTTGATGCTTTTCTCATCTGTCTTGTGAACAAGCGCAGAATGCGTTAAAGCCAATTTACGCTTTTTCGATTTCTTAGTCAAGATGTGACTCTTGAAAGCGTGCTTTCTTTTAATCTTACCCGTGCCAGTCACTTTGAATCGTTTCTTAGCGCTGGATTTGGTTTTCATTTTCGGCATTTTCTTCCTTTTTATTTATTTATTCTTACTTACTATTTTTAAGCTTTGCTTGTAGCGATTGGCTTTTAGCGGAATGCTAACTGCGAAAAGGCTAAGAGCTAACTGCTATTTCTTCTTCTTCGGCGCAATGAAAATAATCATACGCTTTCCTTCTAACACAGGCATTGCTTCAACCTTACCAAATTCCTCTAAATCAGTCGCCAATCTTAATAATAAAATCTGCCCTTGATCTTTATAGATAATCGAACGACCCTTAAAAAACACAAATGCTTTTAGTTTTGCGCCTTCTTTTAGAAATTTCTCAGCATTTTTGCGTTTAAACTCATAATCATGCTCATCTGTCTGCGGACCAAAACGGATCTCTTTCACAACAACCTGAGTAGATTTTGCCTTTAGCGCCTTATCGCGTTTTTTCTGCTCATAAACGAATTTTTTATAATCCATTATCTTGCAAACCGGTGGATCAGCATTAGGCGAGATTTCTACTAAGTCTAATTCCAGTGCATCAGCCATTCTTAGGGCTTCGGTTGTCTTAAAAACACCGGGCTCCACATTTTCTCCTACCAATCTAATCTCCGGCGTATTGCGAATATTAGCATTGATCCTGTGTGCATCTTTCTTTTCTACGCGAGGCTGGTAACCTCTGTTACTTCTTATTGCTATGGCTTTATTATTTTAAGTTAAACGTTAAATGTTTTTAATGTCTTATTGATTTCTTCGGTTACAATCGCCGCAAATTCGTCGATACTTACCGTAATATTTCCTTTGCCCTCCTGACCATGACGGCGAACAGATATCGTTCCATTTCGCTCCTCTTCCTCACCAATTATGAGCATAAAAGGAAATTTCTGACCTTCGGCATCTCTAATCTTTCGCCCGATTGTCTCGTTGCGGTTATCAATTAGGGCGCGAATTTCGTGATTTTCCAGCAATTCTAAAACTTTTTTCGCATAATTTTCATATTTCTCGCTCAAAGACAAGATAATAGCTTGCTCTGGCATCAACCATAGTGGGAAGTTTCCTGCTGTGTGTTCAAGCAAAATGGCGATAAATCTCTCCATCGAACCAAAAGGTGCTCGGTGAATCATAACTGGTCTGTGCAATTCATTGTCTGATCCTTTGTATGTTAGGTCAAAACGCTCTGGCAAATTATAATCAACCTGGATCGTACCAAGCTGCCACTGCCTGCCCAACGCGTCTTTCACCATGAAATCCAGTTTCGGACCATAAAAGGCAGCCTCGCCATATTCTACAACCGTGTTCAAACCTTTGTCACGTGCTGCATTAATAATCGCATTTTCCGCTTTCTCCCAATTTTCGTCAGAACCAATATACTTTTCACGATTCTCCTTGTCACGCAAAGAAATCTGCGCAGTAAAATTCTCAAATCCTAACGATCCAAATACATATAATACAAGGTCAATTACCTTCTTAAATTCTTCATCCAATTGATCCGGCATGCAAAAAATATGCGCGTCATCTTGCGTAAAACCACGAACACGTGTCAAGCCATGCAATTCGCCACTCTGCTCATATCTATAAACTGTACCAAACTCAGCATAACGCTTCGGCAAATCTTTATAAGACCACGGACGTGTGTTGTAAATCTCACAGTGGTGCGGGCAATTCATCGGTTTCAACATGAATTCCTCACCGTCTTGTGGCGTCGAAATTGGCTGAAAGCTATCAGCACCATATTTTGCAAAGTGACCTGAAGTCACATACAGTTCCTTACTCCCAATATGCGGCGTAACCACCTGCTCATAACCGGCTTTCTTTTGTGCACGTTTCAAAAACTGCTCCAATCGATCACGCAAAGCAGCACCTTTCGGCAACCATAATGGCAAACCTTGTCCCACTTTCTGAGAAAAAGCAAATAATTCCAGCTCCTTTCCAAGTTTTCGGTGATCACGGCGTTTGGCTTCTTCTAATAACGCCAAATAGTCGGTTAGGTCTTTTTGCTTCGGAAAAGAAATGCCATAAACACGCGTCAATTGCTTGTTTTTTTCGTCACCGCGCCAGTAGGCTCCCGCAACACTCATCACTTTCATCGCCTTTATGATGCCTGTATTCGGAATATGTCCGCCACGGCATAAATCAGTAAATGTAGCATGGTCACAAAACGTAATAGTTCCGTCAGCTAGGTTCTCAATTAATTCTACCTTATACGGATTGTCTTCATTTCTATAAAACGCCAATGCCTCCGCCTTCGTAGCAGAACGCATCGTAAACTCATGTTTCTCACGGGCAATTTCCAATACACGGTCCTCAATTTTCTTGAAATCCGAATCAGAAACCTTATGCGAGCCAAAATCAACATCATAATAAAACCCATTTTCAATCGCAGGCCCAATTGTCAATTTCACACCAGGATACAAGTCCTGAAGCGCCTGAGCTAAAACGTGCGAAGTCGAGTGCCAAAAAGCTTTTTTCCCCGCAGCATCATTCCACGTATACAAAGTAAGCGCGCCGTCAGTGGTCAAAGGCGTCGCCGTCTCAACGGTCGTGTCATTAAAGGAAGCCGAAATCACATTCCTAGCAAATCCTTCACTAATACTTATAGCAACATCCATCGGAGTCGCGCCATTCGAAAATTCCCTAATTGAGCCATCAGGCAGCGTAATCTTAATCATCAGTATATGTTTGTGATGGCAAATATAACGGTTTACAAGTAGTCTTACAATATCTAACCCACTTCAATTTTTCTTCAGGAGCTATTTCCGGCTGTTCGTTTCAATCTTTTGCACTTTCGCTGCGCTACAGTTCAAAAGGATTTCCACTGCCATCCGGGCTATTGGCTTTATAGTGCACCAGAACATTATATATATAAGGAGAAGGAATAGCGAATTCAAAATTCAAATCCCAAAATCCCAAATCCCAAATCCCAAATCGCAAAACCCAAAACCCAAAACCCCAAATCCCAAATCCCAAATTCCAAATTCCAAATTCCAAATTCCAAATTCCAAAAACAGAAGGCCCAAAATCCACATCAAGGCTTAAAAACTTCGAATTTTCCACAATTATACGGATGCTTTGAATAAAACCCCAGAAATTTTAAAAAAAAACTTTCGGCATTAGATTTCACGTTTACAGCGTTTTAGAATACCGCCGAAAAAAAACCCAAAAAAAACTTCACCAAAGCATTAGGAAATGTAGAAAAGAGGTGTACTTTTGCACCCGCATTCAGGGCATAAAACTTGAAAGCAGGCATACAAGAAGTTCTTTAAAATAATGGATTTAGCACAAGTATAAATTTCGAAAAAAGATTTGTACACTTTAGAATAAGGCATTATATTTGCCGTTCCAAAAGCAGGGCTAGATCGACTGGAATGCTAGGAAAAAAAATAAAATTTTTTTTCAAAAAAGCTTGCCAGATTAAAAAAGATGCTTACTTTTGCACCCGCTTTGATACCGAACAAAACGGTTGAAGGGCGAAACAAAACAGAAGACAAGTTCATAGACATATTGGATTAACAGCACCTGATAGAAATATCAGGAAAAATTTAAGAGAGAATAAAGAATAATACGTTAGAATAAATCGAGGCATTATCGAACCTATATCTTATAATATTACAATATACGATGAAGAGTTTGATCCTGGCTCAGGATGAACGCTAGCGGCAGGCTTAACACATGCAAGTCGAGGGGTAGAAGGAGCTTGCTCCTTTGAGACCGGCGCACGGGTGCGTAACGCGTATGCAATCTACCTTTTACAGCGGGATAGCCCAGAGAAATTTGGATTAATACCTCATAGTATATAAGAGTGGCATCACTTTTATATTAAAGTCACAACGGTAAAAGATGAGCATGCGTCCCATTAGCTAGTTGGTAAGGTAACGGCTTACCAAGGCGACGATGGGTAGGGGTCCTGAGAGGGAGATCCCCCACACTGGTACTGAGACACGGACCAGACTCCTACGGGAGGCAGCAGTGAGGAATATTGGACAATGGGCGCAAGCCTGATCCAGCCATGCCGCGTGCAGGATGACGGTCCTATGGATTGTAAACTGCTTTTATACGGGAAGAAACCCTGGCTCGTGAGCCAGACTGACGGTACCGTAAGAATAAGGATCGGCTAACTCCGTGCCAGCAGCCGCGGTAATACGGAGGATCCAAGCGTTATCCGGAATCATTGGGTTTAAAGGGTCCGTAGGCGGCCCGATAAGTCAGTGGTGAAATCTCCCGGCTCAACCGGGAAATGGCCATTGATACTGTCGGGCTTGAATTATTAGGAAGTAACTAGAATATGTAGTGTAGCGGTGAAATGCTTAGATATTACATGGAATACCAATTGCGAAGGCAGGTTACTACTAATGGATTGACGCTGATGGACGAAAGCGTGGGTAGCGAACAGGATTAGATACCCTGGTAGTCCACGCCGTAAACGATGGATACTAGCTGTTGGGCGCAAGTTCAGTGGCTAAGCGAAAGTGATAAGTATCCCACCTGGGGAGTACGTTCGCAAGAATGAAACTCAAAGGAATTGACGGGGGCCCGCACAAGCGGTGGAGCATGTGGTTTAATTCGATGATACGCGAGGAACCTTACCAAGGCTTAAATGTAGATTGACAGGACTGGAAACAGTTTTTTCTTCGGACAATTTACAAGGTGCTGCATGGTTGTCGTCAGCTCGTGCCGTGAGGTGTCAGGTTAAGTCCTATAACGAGCGCAACCCCTGTTGTTAGTTGCCAGCGAGTCAAGTCGGGAACTCTAACAAGACTGCCAGTGCAAACTGTGAGGAAGGTGGGGATGACGTCAAATCATCACGGCCCTTACGCCTTGGGCTACACACGTGCTACAATGGACGGTACAGAGAGCAGCCACTGGGTGACCAGGAGCGAATCTACAAAACCGTTCTCAGTTCGGATCGGAGTCTGCAACTCGACTCCGTGAAGCTGGAATCGCTAGTAATCGGATATCAGCCATGATCCGGTGAATACGTTCCCGGGCCTTGTACACACCGCCCGTCAAGCCATGGAAGCTGGGGGTGCCTGAAGTCGGTGACCGCAAGGAGCTGCCTAGGGTAAAACTGGTAACTAGGGCTAAGTCGTAACAAGGTAGCCGTACCGGAAGGTGCGGCTGGAACACCTCCTTTCTAGAGAAATGATATAATTTGATATTGTATAGATTTGTTTGGTATTTTTTTTAATTCTCTCGCTGTTGGTTCAAGATTTATAGGTAAAAAACAGAGTCTCGTAGCTCAGCTGGTTAGAGTACAACACTGATAATGTTGGGGTCGGCAGTTCGAGTCTGCCCGGGACTACTATTTTAGCCTAAAGGAAATTCTAGAGGTTGAGATCCTTATTTTATTTGGAATTTGGAAATTTAAGATTTTGGAATTTTAAAATAAATTGGGGGATTAGCTCAGCTGGCTAGAGCGCCTGCCTTGCACGCAGGAGGTCAACGGTTCGACTCCGTTATTCTCCACAATTCGCTACGGCGAAAGAAGTTCATTGACATATTGGGATAAGAAAATATTTAAAAAGTAGAAAGAACACGATTTGTGCTTGCACAAATTGATAGATCTAGCTAGCGCTAGATCGGTACATAAGCAAAATAAGGGCGTATGGGGGATGCCTTGGCTCTCAGAGGCGATGAAAGGCGTGATAAGCTGCGAAAAGCACCGGGGATCGGCACACACGAATTGATCCGGTGATACCTGAATGGGGCAACCCGGCATGTTGAAGACATGTCACTCCGATAGGAGAGCAAACCCGCTGAACTGAAACATCTAAGTAGGCGGAGGAGAAGAAAACAAAAGTGATTCCGTAAGTAGTGGCGAGCGAACGCGGATTAGCCCAAACCAGAAGTGTTACGGCACGGCTGGGGTTGTAGGACCACGACATTTTATGTACAAGGAACCGGAAGTTACTGGAAAGTGACGCCATAGAGGGTGATAGCCCCGTATGGGTAACGAGTATAATAGATAGTGGTATCCTGAGTAGGGCGGGGCACGTGAAACCCTGTCTGAATTTGGCGGGACCATCCGCTAAGGCTAAATACTCCTGAGAGACCGATAGTGAACCAGTACCGTGAGGGAAAGGTGAAAAGAACCGTGAATAACGGAGTGAAATAGATCCTGAAACCATACGCCTACAAGCGGTCGGAGCCCTTTAGTGGGGTGACGGCGTGCCTTTTGCATAATGAGCCTACGAGTTAACGTTGCTGGCAAGGATAAGTGGTTAAGCCACGGATCCGTAGCGAAAGCGAGTCTGAATAGGGCGCTTTAGTCAGTAGTGTTAGACGCGAAACCGTGTGATCTACCCATGGGCAGGATGAAGCTGTGGTAACACATAGTGGAGGTCCGAACCGGTTGACGTTGAAAAGTCTTCGGATGACCTGTGGGTAGGGGTGAAAGGCCAATCAAACTCGGAAATAGCTCGTACTCCCCGAAATGCATTTAGGTGCAGCGTTATGCTTAAAGTTATATAGAGGTAGAGCTACTGATTGGATGCGGGGGCTTCACCGCCTACCAATTCCTGACAAACTCCGAATGCTATATAATGTTTCATAACAGTGAGGGCTTGGGTGCTAAGGTCCAAGTCCGAGAGGGAAAGAACCCAGACCATCAGCTAAGGTCCCCAAATATATGCTAAGTTGAAAGAACGAGGTTTGTCTGCCCAGACAGCTAGGATGTTGGCTTGGAAGCAGCCATTCATTTAAAGAGTGCGTAACAGCTCACTAGTCGAGCGGACGAGCATGGATAATAATCGGGCATAAGCATATTACCGAAGCTATGGATTTGTAATTTATTACAAGTGGTAGGGGAGCATTCTAACAGGGTTGAAGGTGAGTCGTAAGGCCTGCTGGACTGGTTAGAAAAGAAAATGTAGGCATAAGTAACGATAATGCGGGCGAGAAACCCGCACACCGAAAGACTAAGGTTTCCTCAGCTATGCTAATCAGCTGAGGGTTAGTCGGGTCCTAAGGCGAACCCGAAAGGGACAGTCGATGGCCAACGGGTTAATATTCCCGTACTACTGATAACTGTGATGGGGTGACGGAGTGATGAAAGTGTCGCGAACTGACGGAATAGTTCGTTGAAGGTTGTAGCTATAGGGCTTGTAGGCAAATCCGCAGGCACTGGCAAAGACCGATAGTACTCGGCGTCTTCGGACAAAGAGATAGTACACCTAAGGGCTTCCAAGAAAAACCTCTAAACTTCAGGTTATTAGTACCCGTACCGTAAACCGACACAGGTAGTCGAGGAGAGAATCCTAAGGTGCTCGAGAGATTCATGGCTAAGGAATTAGGCAAAATAGACCCGTAACTTCGGGAGAAGGGTCGCCATCCACAGCAATGTGTGGTGGCCGCAGTGAAGAGGTCCAGGCGACTGTTTATCAAAAACACAGGGCTCTGCAAAATCGTAAGATGAAGTATAGGGCCTGACACCTGCCCGGTGCTGGAAGGTTAAGAGGAGATGTTATCTTCGGAGAAGCATTGAATTGAAGCCCCAGTAAACGGCGGCCGTAACTATAACGGTCCTAAGGTAGCGAAATTCCTTGTCGGGTAAGTTCCGACCTGCACGAATGGTGTAACGATCTGGACACTGTCTCAGCCATGAGCTCGGTGAAATTGTAGTAGCGGTGAAGATGCCGCTTACCCGCAGTGGGACGAAAAGACCCTGTGCACCTTTACTATAGCTTAGTATTGACTTTGGACAAGTGATGTGTAGGATAGGTGGGAGACTTCGATCCTGCGTCGCCAGGCGTAGGTTAGTCATTGTTGAAATACCACCCTTTGCTTGTCTGAAGCCTAACCCCGTTTTGCGGGGGACATTGCTTGGTGGGTAGTTTGACTGGGGTGGTCGCCTCCAAAAGAGTAACGGAGGCTTCTAAAGGTTCCCTCAGCACGCTTGGTAACCGTGCGTAGAGTGCAATGGCATAAGGGAGCTTGACTGAGAGACATACAGGTCGATCAGGTACGAAAGTAGAGCATAGTGATCCGGTGGTTCCGCATGGAAGGGCCATCGCTCAAAGGATAAAAGGTACGCCGGGGATAACAGGCTGATCTCCCCCAAGAGCTCATATCGACGGGGGGGTTTGGCACCTCGATGTCGGCTCGTCACATCCTGGGGCTGGAGAAGGTCCCAAGGGTTGGGCTGTTCGCCCATTAAAGTGGCACGCGAGCTGGGTTCAGAACGTCGTGAGACAGTTCGGTCTCTATCTACTGTGGGCGCAAGAAATTTGAGTGGATCTGATTCTAGTACGAGAGGACCGAATTGGACCAACCGCTGGTGTATCTGTTGTCCCGCCAGGGGCACCGCAGAGTAGCTACGTTGGGAAGGGATAAGCGCTGAAAGCATATAAGCGCGAAACCCACCACAAGATGAGATTTCTTTTAAGGGTCGTGGGAGATGACCACGTTGATAGGCTATAGGTGTAAAGGCAGTAATGTCATAGCCGAGTAGTACTAATAACCCGTAAGCTTATGTACACTTTTCCGGGAGCCTCGGCTCCCGGAAGAACTCTTTCTAAAACAAATAATTTTTATCCCAGTGTGTTAAGATATTGGTCTATGATGCAATGCATAAGCAAAGCAAACATAGACAAGTTGTCCAAAGCAACTAACGACCTAAGGTGGTTATTGCGGCGGGGCTCACCTCTTCCCATCCCGAACAGAGAAGTTAAGCCCGCCTGCGCAGATGGTACTGCAATTTGTGGGAGAGTATGTCGTCGCCTTTTTTATTAAAAACCCCAATCTGAAAAGATTGGGGTTTTTTTTGTATAAATATGCCGCCGCGATGCGGCTCAAGTTCTGTGGGAAGTAAATCATTAAGCTTGCTATCTTGGTAAAAATATGCCGCCGCGATGCGGATTAAGTGCTGTGGGAAGTAAAGGATTAAGCTTGCTATCTTGGTAAATATATGCCGTCGCGATGCGGCTCAAGTTCTGTGGGAAGTAAATCATTAAGCTTTCTGTCTTGGTAAAAATATGCCGCCGCGATGCGGCTGGAGTGCTGTGGGAAGTAAAGGATTAAGCTTGCTATCTTGGTAAATATATGCCGTCGCGATGCGGCGCCTTTACTACCAGAGCCCGGTTGCGGGCAGAATATGGCAGTTTGTGAAATAGGATGTGATAAGATTAAATTAAATAGGTATTGGATATTGTTGTTGGGAGTCAGTTGCTGCTTTTTTGCGTGAGCGATGGAAGCGGCATCCTTTGTAGCGAAGCGGAAAAGATAGAGCGGACAGCGCGACGCGGATTGGAAAGGTTGATTGAATGTATAATTTTGAACCGCGGCACGCCCAAATTCTTATTCGATGTCTTTTATGTATTCGTCGTATTCTGCATAGAATGCTTCGAGCGCGTTCATGTTTTGGTTGAAAAAATCGTAAATTTCTGGCCAATACTTGCGGTTACTGACGCTAACGTTGTCGAGTTCGATCCATATTCGGCTTATTGTTTTGCCGTTTTCTAAGTAGAAATTGTGCTCAAAAACAAGGTCTTTAATAAATTGATCTTGCAATATCTCGCGCAAGCTGGTCAGTTTGTCGTAGTAGGCCATTCTTTTATCGGAATTGGAATGTTCGATATCGATTTGTACCTGGGCTTTGCGGTTGTCTACATAAAATTTAAACGAGAAATCCTTAATTTTTGTGTCATAAAGCAGCCATTTTCTAGGGTATGTTTGTGCAAAAGTGACCCAAAATTCTTGTTTAAGTCGTTGCATTTCTACTTTACTGTACATTATTATTTTTTATTTTTTGGATTGATGCGATTCGTGCTTATCTTTATGAGGTTAAAGATAGGCAATGGAATTCACTTACTTTTTAGAATCGGCTGTAAAAATAGCAAATATTCGGCTACCTGGTGCTGATGCGCACGTAAAGATGGCGCCTCCAGAACGCGCTGATTTGATGAAATCTCTCGATTTTTCTGTAATTGAACCGAGGAAGGCTGCGGTGTTGATGCTGGTTTATCCGAAGTTTGGCAAGGCACATTTGGCC
This sequence comes from Lepidurus packardi, assembly GCA_023053545.1. Lineage (NCBI taxonomy): Eukaryota > Metazoa > Arthropoda > Branchiopoda > Notostraca > Triopsidae > Lepidurus > Lepidurus packardi. The sequence continues at coordinate 20,915 of JAKZAN010000176.1, forward strand.
TTGATTCTTCGAACGTCTTACAATGGTGTGCATTCCTCGCAGATTGCTTTTCCGGGCGGAAAGGTGGAAGCTGATGATTTGGGTGATTTGCATGCCGCCTTGCGTGAGGCTGAGGAGGAGATTGGTGTGTCGCGGGATTTAGTTGAAGTGGTGCGCGATTTTACGCCTGTTTATATTCCGCCCAGTAATTTTTTGGTAGCACCATTTTTGGGATATTGCAATGCTAGGCCGGACTTTCGTCCAGATCCGAGGGAAGTGGTGGGCGTTGTTGAGTTTTCGATTGAGGAGTTTTTGTCGGATAATTGTTTCGCTCTGCAGAAGATGCCGACTGCTTATTCTGATAATGTTGTGGTACCGTGCTTTGTGGTTGGAGAGCACATTGTTTGGGGTGCTACGGCGATGATGTTAAACGAGTTAAAAGAAGTGCTGAAAAGTACTATATAATTGTAGTATTTTGTATGTTTGTGCGCAAAAAATAACCGCATAAGCGCATGGGCCTTTTTAAAAGAAATCCATTTGGACATTTACTTTTCGTTAAGCGTTTTTTGATCCTAGTTTTAGGGGCAATTACGCATAAGCGTTACTGTGGTTTTAATGAACTGCAAATTGAAGGTTCAGAGTTAATTAAAAATTTACCGGATAGCAATGTCCTTTTTATATCCAATCATCAGACGTATTTTGCAGATGTGGTTGCAATGTTTCATGTTTTTAACGCGAGTTTGAGTGGGCGTGTCGATACCATTAAAAACATGGGTTATTTGTGTAATCCGAAGCTTAATATCTATTATGTCGCTGCAAAAGAAACGATGACGTCTGGGCTTTTGCCTAGAATTTTTGCTTATGTGGGCGCCATAACGGTTGAACGAACCTGGCGCGCAAAGGGACAAGAGGTGCAACGAGAAGTTAATTTGAATGATACTGAGAATATCAAAATTGCTTTGAAAGATGGTTGGGTAATTACTTTTCCGCAGGGGACAACCAAGTCTTTTAAGCCGGTTCGAAAAGGAACTGCGCACATCATTATGCAACACCGCCCAATTGTGGTTCCAATTGTTATTGATGGTTTCCGAAGGTCGTTTGATAAAAAAGGTTTGCGCATGAAAAAGAAGGGTATTTTGCAATCTTTTATAATCAAGGAACCGCTCGAAATTGATTATGATAACGACTCGATTGAAACTATTGTAGAAAAAATAGAATATGCCATCGAACAACATTCGTCGTTTTTGAAGGTTATTCCAACCGAAGAAATTGCTGCTGCCGAAGAACTGAACAAAACACGGGGCTGGAATTATTAAGCTTCTATCTTTTCCAATTCACGGTAGTTGCGCTGTAGTTTTCTAAGTAAAATGCCATATAGAAGTCTGTAGAATATCCAAAATACACCAACCGCAAATCCTATTGTTACGATTAAAATTAAAATCGTAATGGTGAGCATCTTGCCATTGTGTGTTAGTTCTTGTCGCATGTCACTTATCGCTGGATTATAGCTTATGTTAAGTAAGAAGCCTATGGCCAAGGCAATTACGATCATGCACAAATTATAGGTAACATAAAATCGCACTGTTCGCCTGGTCTTCAAGATGTCTTTCATCAAATCTTTAACTGCAGATGTTGTGGAAATATTACGGTAATTATTGTAGAACAAATATATAAACAAGAGAATTATCGCATAATTCACATAGTTCAACAATCTAAAGTATATGCTTAGTTCTTCATGGTGCAGCGATTTCAAGAAATCGTCTGTGTTGTAGATAGCCCCAATAATTGTCCAAGCCACAACTTCGAGCACGCTAATAATTAGTATCCATTTCACTATAGAAGAGGATTTTTTGTGCAGCATGTTGTATATATCGCTTTCGGACAGCTGCGGAAACGAATTTCCTTTTTTGTGCCAGTCTTTTTTTAATAAATCGAGTCCTTCCATATTGTTAAGGATTTAATATTTTTCGGAGTTTTCCTTTAATTCTATTCATTTTCACCCGCGCATTTACTTCTGAAATCCCCAATGTATCCGATATTTCGGTATAATTCTTTTCTTCAAGATACAAAAATACCAGGGCTTTTTCGATGTCGTTCAACTTGTAAACTTCCTCATATAAGCGTTTAATTTGTTCTTCTTCCTCATAATTATATTCTTCTTGCACCACAAATTGTCGCTGGTTCTCAAATTCGATTGTCGAAATTGTTCGGGTACTTTTGCGATAGAGCGTAATGGCAGTGTTTAGCGCAACACGATATGCCCAAGTCGAAAATTTCGCTTCGCCTCTAAACTTTGGAAAGGCCTTCCACAGCTGAATCGTAATTTCTTGAAATAGATCTTTATGCGAATCACTGTCGTTAGTATACAACCTACAAATCTTGTGGATTATATTCTGATTCGTTGTCAGCTGTTGGACAAAAGATTGTTCTAGATCTTCGCTCATAAAGGCGTTAGTAGGCTAAAATTTGAAATTGTTACAACAAATGTAGACAACAGATCTGATAAAAGTTCCCTCTCATAATCTTTGTTACTGAATATTGACATACATTCGCGCCCTAACCCAATATTTCACATGAAAAAATTAAAATTTGGTGCATTTGCAATTCTTACGCTTGCTTTTCTTGCATGTTCCTCTGCGGAAGAAGAAACTGCAATTGACGGCGGAATTTCTAACAATCCGGTCACAGGAACGGTCTATAGCGCCGCATTTACTAGCAATGCATCTGGTGGCTACGCAAGCAACATCACGTCAAACGGCACCGCAAGCGCTTACATTTATCTAACATCCACATCAAATGGTTGCGCAGCACCCAACAATTATGAATGGCCCATCACCATTCTAACACCCCCGCGCAATTGGCACTTATACAAACGGGATTGTTACCTTTAAAGACCCACAAACCAGCAATTTTGTTTCAGTATCAAATGCAACCATTGAAGTTATCTCGGTTGGCACAACAATTGTCGGCAAAATTAACGCAAGATCCACAACAACAAACAGTTCAATTCAAGGCCGTTTTGAAGTGCCGTATTGCAACTAAGTTGTTCCAAGTTTAAAACCAAACTGTCCTAGTGGCAGTTTTTTTTTGGAGCCAAACCATAGCGTTCATTAGGCGAAATTCCCGCTTTCCGCTTTGCATGGCGCCGCGTCAATCGGGGCTAGGCTCAAACTTTAGGGTTTTTTTTAAGCCATTTTCTCGATGTTCGCTACAATTCATGCACTGCATAGTAATTAACCAGCAAATCCACAAATCGATTATAGCTGTCTAAACCTTCATTTTGATGATTCATCTTTAGGAAATTATCATAAAACAAACGAAAACCAGCTTCAACAAAGGACTCATATTCATTCCAGAAATCATGACTTTCATCAAAATTTTTGCGGATGCCGCGGTTTACTTTTGGTAGTAAATTTGCCAAAATTCGCTCGTCTCTGCTTTCTAAAGCTGCCAAACAATAACGCAGGGCAGTCGCGTATCCAGAATATTGAAAATATAAATCTGAATTTTTTATCGAAGCTAAGTAGCCCACAAAATTCGCTTCGCTTTCAGAAGCATAGCCAATTTGGTGTGCCATTTCATGACATGTAGTTGTCGGAAAGTTATACATCGGCAACAAATAATTAACCTGCGCCTCATTCGTAAATGGATTCAGGTAGCCAGCAAAACCCATATAAGATAGGGGTAAGCTAATTAACGATTTTTTGACAGATAAGGTTTCATATTCAAAATCAGGATATTCGGCGGCAAGCTTTCGATAGCCATTCAAATTCAATTCAAAAGCAGCTTCTTGGCTATACGGAAATTTAATTTTCGCCAAAGAATCTTTCGTAATCTGCAGGTGAATTGCATTTGTTTTCTCGATTAATCGATTCGTGAAAGCCAATAAATCCGCTTCCGTATATTCTTGTTTAATTGACATGGTTTCAAAAAGGCGTAAGCGGTGATAATTGAAGGCCCATAAAACATGAAACACAAAATAGAACACAGACAAAACGCTCAGGATTTGCAAGGCATGACTTTTCCAGCGCAACTTCCAGCTGCCCCTCACGAGATAGAACCACCTCACAATAAAGGAATCCAGCAACAAAATATAGCAAATCGCCCACAGAAAATGGAACCCAACCAAAGATAACTCGCAGCGTTTTTGAAATTCCTATAAAAACTGATTTTGCATAATAATGCTCCACAATCGCTGGAAAAAAAAGAAAGCACGTTCAACAATATAATCTGCAGCAATAGAAACAACGGTAGCAAGTATTTTCTATTTTTCATCAACAATTAAATTTTTGTAAATATAGCAAGCATCTCTCGAAATCGTTTCTGTTTTGAAGATTATAACGGTATTTGTTTCGTAACTTTACGGCGCAAAAAATCACCTAATTAACTACAGAAATGGACATCAGAAATTTAGAGCCAAAAGCATTGTGGAACAAGTTTGCCGATTTGAATGCGGTGCCACGCCCATCCAAAAAAGAGGAACGCGTAATCGAATTCATGAAAGATTTTGGAAATAGCCTTGGTTTGGAAACATTCGAAGATGAAATTCGAAATGTTATCATCCGCAAACCAGCAACTCCAGGAATGGAAAACCGCAAGCCAATTGTTATGCAAGGGCATCTGGACATGGTGCATCAAAAAAACAACGACACTAATTTTGATTTTGATACGCAAGGAATTGACATGTATGTTGATGGCGACTGGGTTCGTGCAAAAGGCACTACATTGGGCGCGGACAATGGGCTTGGTGTTGCTACAATAATGGCAATCCTAGAATCTACTGATGTTCCGCACCCCGCAATTGAAGCACTTTTTACGGTAGATGAGGAAACCGGAATGACGGGCGCTTTAAATTTAAAAGGCGGAATTCTTCAGGGTCAGATTCTGTTAAATTTAGATACAGAAGAAGATGATGAAATCGATATCGGTTGCGCAGGAGGAATAGATGTTACTGCAACGCGTTCTTATCGTGAAGAAGCAGTGCCAGAAGGTTCAGTCGGGTATCAAATTACAGTGAAAGGCCTAAATGGCGGTCATTCTGGGATGGATATTCACAAAGGATTGGGCAACGCAAATAAGATCATGAATCGCTTGTTGTTTGATGGTTTTGAGAATTTTGGTCTGCAAGTGTCAGAAATAAATGGTGGTAGTTTAAGAAATGCCATTCCACGAGAAAGCGTTGCAAAAGTAATCGTAGCTGGAATGTATGATGAAGCCTTCGTTTTTGATATGCAAGAGGTAATTAAGGATATCAAGTTTGAATTTAAAACGACGGAGCCAAATCTTTCAATAGAAATTGAAAAAGCTGATTTGCCATCCAAAGTGATGGAATTGGGCGTTCAAGAAGGTCTTTTCCGTGCGATTTACGCAGCACATAACGGCGTATATCGAATGAGTGCAGACATGGCCGACTTGGTCGAAACATCTAATAATATTGCACGTGTAATTGTGAAAGACGGTGAAATCTCGATTGGTTGTCTAACCCGTTCATCAGTCGAAAGTTCAAAACTGGATTTAGCAAATGCTTTGCGCGCTGCATTCGAATTAACAGGCTGCGAAGTTAATTTTGGTGGATCATACCCTGGGTGGACTCCAAACGTGGATTCGGAAATTCTGAAAGTTTTGGTTGCAATATATGAGAAGCAAAACAATGAAAAACCAAAAGTAGTTGCTTGTCACGCTGGACTTGAATGTGGTATTCTAGGAACAAATTATCCAGAAATGGACATGATTTCGTTCGGGCCAACCATTCATGGGGCACATTCTCCAGATGAGCGAGCTAGCATTTCATCGGCGCAGAAGTATTGGAAATTCGTACTAGAAGTACTGAAAAACATACCCGTGAGGGACTAATTAAATCTCGATATCAGTTAGTTAAATATTTTATTTATAATTGTTCTAAATAAATTTGCATAATACAAGCAATACGTTTTATATTTGCAGAAATTATTTTAATTCAATCTAAATAAACCCATGAAAATCTCAAAACTACTTTTGCTTCCGTCGCTTTTTGCAAGTGTTTTTCTTGTTTCTTGTTCTGATAACGATGATCTTCCGCCGGCTGATAATGTATTGCCATATACGGTGCCAGATACGTATGCGTTTAACCGCTCTGATGCTTCTACAGTAGATTATAGCGGACAAACATATCGTTTGCAAATGCTAGACGAAATGGGCGGATACATCAGAACGCAAGCCGTTGCTGGCGTAGCTGTTGACGCTACAAAATTGATGTCGATGTATGCCAATACTAACAATCAATTTTCAAATAGTATACTGAATAATTCTGGAAAGCAATTGCGAGACAAAACTGCCGCTTCGAAAGATTATTTTTCATTGAGTTTTGGCGGTGGAACTATTACTGAACAAACAAATGAACGTGCATATTTTGAGTCGATGTTTACTTCAGCAAATACTGCTAGTTTAGGCGCAAATGCTGCTGCTGGCGTTGCTGGTAAATACCTTGACGGTTCTTCGATTCGCCTTTTTGCTGCGAACGGGTTGGAGCCGCAACAAGTGTTTTTGAAAGGAATGATGGGCGCTTCGCTATTGGATCAGATTTCAAACCACTACTTAAGCGTAAATAAATTGGATGAAGGTTCAAACAGAATCAACAATACCAACAAGGTTCTTGAAGAAAATAAGAACTATACAACAATGGAGCACAATTGGGATGAAGCTTATGGTTATGTTTATGGTGCTGATATTACAAGCACTAATCCAGCATCTCTAAAGTTATGGTCTAGCTACATCAGCCAGGTAAATGCCGATAGTGATTTCAATACAATCTCTGCAGATATCAATTTGGCTTTCCGAAAAGGTCGCGCCGCAATTTTGGCAAACGATTATGCAGTGCGCAATGCTCAAATTGACATCATCAAAGCCAATCTTGCTAAGGTAACTGCTGTTAGAGCTGTATTTTATTTGCAAGAAGGGAAAGCGAAACTAGCTATTGATAATGGCGCAAAAGCATTTCACGCACTTTCAGAAGGTTATGGTTTTATCAAATCTTTACGCTATACTAATAAGCCTGGAACAAACAATCCATATTTCTCGAAAGCGGAAGTAGATGCAATGTTAACGCAACTGCTAAGCGGTACAAACGGCTTGTGGAACGTAACGCCTGCAATTCTAGATTCATTGTCACAGCAAATTGCAACACGTTTCGGGTTTACTGTTGAGCAAGCAGCAACTGTTAACTAAATACATATAATAATGCCGCTTCGAAAGAAGCGGCTCAAACACAATAAGCATGAAAAAGATATTCGCAGCACTTTCAATTGTTTTGGTCATTTTTCTGAACTCATGTACTTCTAGTACGTCTTCTGATGCTCCTGGCGATGGTTATAGTCGCACGGCCCTGCTAACGAACTGGGCTGATAATATCATTATTCCCGCGTATACCAATTATCAAACTAAACTTCAAGCCTTTTCAGTTGCAACGTCGGTATTCACAATATCCCCTAATCAGGCTAATCTTGACGCCCTCCGTGCTTCATGGCTACAGGCATATACTGCCTATCAATCTGTTGCGTTGTTCAATATAGGAAAAGCAGAAGAAATCTATTTTAAAGAGGCATCAAATACTTATCCAACTAGTGCAACTGGAATCGAAGCCAATATTGCTGGTGGCATAACAGATTTAAGTCCGATTTCACAAATAAGCAAGCAAGGTTTTCCTGCAATTGACTATCTAATTAATGATTTAGCAGGGTCGGATGCAGCAATACTAAACCGTTTCACAACCGCGCAAACAGCAACGTCAGCTAAAAATTACTTGACGGCTTTGGTTAACCGACTCAAGTTGAATGCAGATACGGTTTTGGCTGATTGGAATGGTGGTTATCGAAATGCTTTCATAAATAGCAGCGGCAATTCGGTTTCTAGCGCAGTCAATAAAATGACAAATAATTATGTGAAATTTATTGAAAAAGACATCCGTTCTGCAAAAATCGGTATTCCTGCGGGCGTATTTTCGAACGGTGTTTTATATGCTGAGAAAACGGAAGCATATTATAAAAATGATGTTTCTAAAGTACTTGCTACAGCAGCATTGCAATCGGCAATTGACTTTTTCAACGGAAAACACTTCAATAGCAATACAAATGGGGAAAGTCTTAAATCTTACCTCGATTTTCTCAACGTACAACGCAACGGAAGTAATCTAAGCACAATTATCAGCAATCAATTCGCCACAGGTTTATCCGCGGTTAATGTATTAAATGGTAGTTTTTCACAGCAAATATTCGCCAATAATGCAGCCATGATTTCAGCCTATGATGCACTGCAACAAAATGTAGTTTATCTGAAACTTGACATGATGCAAGCCTTAAATATTCAGGTTGATTATGTAGACAGCGACGGCGATTAAGCTTATGATAAATTTCGCAAAACAATATTTCGAAACTTATAGAAATGCATCAACGCTAGCCTTCTTTAGGCTGGCGTTTGGTTTAATGATGTTTTTGGGATTGGTGCGTTTTGCCTATAATGGTTGGATTGACGCTTTTTATATCAAGCCCATTTTCCATTTCACGTTCTATGGTTTTAGCTGGGTTCGGCCGTTTGGAATTTATACGTATTTACTATTTATAATTTCCGGATTGGCAGCATTGGGCGTTGGATTTGGCTTTAAGTATCGGCTGTCGATTATAGCATTTTTCCTGACGTTTACTTATATCGAATTGATGGATAAAACAACATACCTCAATCATTATTATTTTGTGAGCATTGTTAGTTTTTTGATGATATTCCTGCCTGCAAACATCTATTTCTCTGTTGATGCGTATAAAGATAAAACCATCAGATTTTCGAAAATTCCGGCCTGGACAATCGATTCTGTCAAATTACTTTTGGGCATAGTTTACTTTTATGCTGGTTTGGCAAAAATAAATTCTGACTGGCTGTTTCGTGCAATGCCACTAAAAATTTGGTTGCCTGCAAATGTCGATTTACCTCTTATTGGTTGGTTTTTCAATCAAAATTGGGTTCATTTTGGATTTAGTTGGTTCGGAATGGTCTATGACCTGCTAATTCCATTTTTGTTGCTTAATAAAAAAACCAGAAACATCGCTTTTTTCTTTGTAGTAGTTTTTCATGTGATGACGCGAATTTTATTCCCAATTGGACTTTTTCCATACATCATGATTATTTCTACTTTGATATTTTTTGAGCCTAGATTTCACGAAAAAGCACTTTCAAAACTCGCTCATTTTATGAGGTTTAATGGTGAGATTTTCAATAACAATCCAATTAAACACCAAACATTTTCGAGCTTACAGACTTGTAAACTTTCCTTTATAAGTTTGTTTTTAATGGTACAACTGATTTTTCCTTTTCGGTACCTTTTCTATAAAAACGAGCTTTTTTGGACAGAAGAAGGCTTCCGATTTTCATGGCGTGTAATGCTAATGGAGAAGGCGGGATATGCCCAATTTGTGGTTACTGACGCAATTAGCAAAAAGCAGATATTCGTTAATAATTCTGATTTTTTGACAACATTTCAAGAAAAACAAATGTCCTTTCAGCCTGATTTCATGGTTGAATACGCACATTTTTTGCACACTCATTACAAACAATTAGGTATCGAGAATCCCGAAGTCCGCGTGAAAAGTTACGTCGCTTTAAATGGTCGCCTATCAAAATTATACATCGATCCAAATATCGATTTAGCCAAACAACATGATACATTCCAACACAAAACGTGGATTTTACCTTTCGATGATGAAATTAAAGGCCTTTAGTTTTTTATTGCTGATGCTTTCAGCCAATGCAATTGCGCAATTCAAGATTACCGGATCTGTTTCAGATGCGGCTGGTCAGAAGTTGGCAGGCGTAGAAGTGTTCAATAAAACTTCTGGCGGAAAAGTGTACTCTGATGCTAAAGGTATTTTTGCGCTTTCTGTTCGAAGTGTAGGCAATTATGATCTGGTTTTCTATAAAGACAAATATCAGATTTTTGAAACTACTGTTACTGCTGGCAAAGATAATTTAGATGTCATACTGGAAAGACTTGAACAATTATCCGAGGTTGTCATCAACAACCAACGCGATAAAATGTCAAACATCAACAAAATGCGTGACGTTGAAGGCACATCAATCTATGCAGGCAAAAAGACAGAAGTTGTTTCTGTTCAAAAGTTAACAGCCAACAAAGCAATCAATAACGCCCGTCAAATATATGGTCAGGTGGTCGGATTAACAATAAACGAAAGCTCAGACGGTGGTCTGCAATTGAGTATTGGCGGACGCGGACTGGATCCAAATAGAACCTCAAATTTCAATACACGTCAAAACAATTATGACATTAGCGCTGACGTTTTGGGTTATCCCGAAAGTTATTATGCAACGCCAACAGAGGCTTTAGAAGAAATTCAAATTATTCGTGGTGCCGCTTCACTGCAATATGGAACACAATTTGGCGGACTGGTCAATTTTAAAATTAGGCACCCATCAGAAAAAGAACTTGAGTTGACGACTCGAAACACTGTAGGCAGTTACGGATTATATTCTAACTTTTCGAGTTTAAGCGGTACGAAAGGCAAATTCAGTTATTATACATTTTTTAATTATAAGCAAGGAGATGGTTTTAGGCCAAATTCTGAATTTAACAGCAAAAATTATTTCGGCAATCTGAATTATCAAATTAACGACAAAAGCGTCATCCGTTTCGATTACACCCACTTTCATTATTTAGCGCAACAAGCCGGCGGGTTAACGGATGTAATGTTCAACCAAAATCCAAATCAGAGCAATCGCGCAAGAAATTGGTTTGAAGTAAACTGGAATTTATTCGCATTGCGATTGGATCAAAAGTTGAATTGGAATGCTGACTTATCGCTGCAGTTGTTTGGACTAGACGCTAGCAGAAAAGCAATTGGATACCGCACAAACCGTGTTTCAGTTCCTGATGTCCCAAACACGCAAAGGGACTTGATCGTGGGCGACTTTGTCAATTGGGGTGCAGAAGCAAAATACCTGCAACGCTATAAAATGGGTGAAAATTCGAATGCACTTTTGTTGGGAACAAAGTACTACCAATCTCGAAATGGTGGGTTTCAAGGGCCTGGAAGCAGCGGTATTGGAGCAGATTTTACGCCAGCCACAGCAGAATTCCCCAATTATGGCAGTCAATCGGATTATGCATATCCCAATTTGAACGTCGCTTTTTTTGGAGAAAACATCTTCAGATTTTCACCAAAATTTTCAGTAACGCCAGGATTCCGATATGAAACCATTACTACAAAAGCAGCGGGATATTACCGGCAAATTAATCTCGATTTGGCCGGGAATGTCATCTTAGATGAAACAAGAGCCGAAAACATTTCTAAAAAGCGACATTTTGTATTGATGGGATTGGGATTGAGTTATAAGCCACAGAACCGCGTTGAAATTTACGGCAATTTATCTCAAAATTACCGATCTGTAACATTCAATGATATTAGAACCACTCAGCCCAGCCTAATTATAGCACCAAACATTTCAGATGAGAGAGGGTTTACAACAGATGTGGGTGTTAGGGGACAAATAAGCAACAAATTAACTTTTGATACAAGCGTATATTGGCTGTATTATAATGATAAAATAGGCGAGTATCAGCGACAGAATCCAAACGGATCGGCTGCCGTGGTTCGATATAGAGATAACATTGGAACTGCGGTTACATATGGTTTTGAATCAATGATTGATTGGAATATAGGCAGAACTTTCTTCGGTAGCCAAGATAACTTTTCTTGGAATGTGTTTACCAATATCGCCATAACTGATTCCGAATATCTTAAATCTGATGCACCTAATATCGAAGGAAATAAAGTTGAATTTGTACCGATGTTTAATTTGAAAGGTGGAACCGGCATTGGATATAAAAATTTTCTGGCAAGCGTTCAACTAACATACGTTTCCACACAATTTACCGAAGCCAATAACAGTGTCACGGATCCAAACGATAATACATTTGGTATTTTTGGACAAATTCCTGCATATTATGTAGCCGATTTATCAACTTCATACAAGTGGAAAAGATGGAAAATTGAAGCTGGTTGCACCAATCTAACCAATAACAAATACTTTACGAGACGCGCGACTGGCTATCCGGGCCCAGGAATTATACCGTCGGATTTGAGATCAATTTATACGACAATCGAATTTACTTTCTAAAGTGCTATTTAGCAAGCGAATAAGATTCAATTGATTTTTTGCCCATCATAATACCGGATATTGTTGCTACAAGAGAATCCTTGGTAATAAATTGATAGGTAATATTTTGGGGGTAGTCGTGTTGCAAATTTTCAAATACAAGCTTGTTGTCAGTGGCGCTCTTTAGCGTAAAATCAATCGCGTCGTTGTTGTTCTGTCCAGCAACGGTTGCGCTATAGGTTAAAACCCCTTTTTTATCGGATAGTTGTATTTTTTCCGAGTGTAAAGTATCCTGATTTTTAATGTAATAGCTCGTTGCAGTAAAGTCTTTTTTGTTCTTGGTCCATGTTTCAATAAAGGCCTCATTTTTTGATTTCTGAGTCCAAGTGCCAACTAATTTCTCAATTAATTTCAACTCAGGACGATTTGCACCTGACTCGCGTGAACCGTTGCAAGATAAAATAAACGCACTCAGCACGATTGCAACTGGAAAGAAAGCTTTAGTCATTTTGATTCAGGTGTTAAATTGCCCAAATTTAGCAAATAGCTTGGAGAAGATGTGAACAATTCCGAACATTTTTTTGTATTTTTGCCCACTAAATTAAGGAAGTAAACGAAAATGTTAGATAGATTACAGATAGTAAAGCAACGTTTTGACGAAATTTCAGATTTGATTATACAACCTGATGTAATCGCAGATCAAAAGCGTTATGTTCAACTGAATCAAGAATATAAAGGCCTCAAAGCATTGGCTGAAAAGCGCGATGAATATCTGATGCTTATGGCAAATATTGCTGAAGCAAAGGAAATTATTGCAGATGGAAGTGATGCCGAAATGACGGACATGGCCAAAATGCAAATGGATGAAGCCAGCAATCGACTGCCGGAATTGGAAGAGGAGATAAAATTCATGCTGATTCCTAAAGATCCTGAAGACGCTAAAAATGTGATGGTGGAAATTCGAGCAGGTACCGGAGGAGACGAAGCCAGTATTTTTGCAGGTGATTTGTTTAGGATGTATACAAAATATTGCGAAACAAAAGGCTGGAGAACTTCAGTAGTAGACATGAACGAGGGAACTTCGGGCGGTTTCAAAGAGGTTATTTTTGAAGTCACTGGAGAAGATGTTTATGGCACGCTTAAGTTTGAAGCAGGCGTGCACCGCGTGCAACGTGTTCCGCAAACAGAAACACAAGGTCGCGTGCACACATCTGCAGCAACTGTAATGGTTTTGCCAGAAGCGGAGGAATTTGACGTGCATCTTGATCCAAATGATGTTCGTATCGATTTTTTCTGTTCATCAGGACCAGGCGGACAATCTGTAAATACAACAAAATCGGCTGTTCGTTTAACACACATCCCAACTGGACTTGTGGCGCAATGTCAGGACGAAAAGTCGCAGCACAAAAATAAAGACAAAGCATTTACGGTTTTGCGTTCTCGCTTATACGAACAAGAATTAGCCAAAAAACAGGAGGAAGACGCAAAAACAAGGTCTTCTCAAGTAAGTTCTGGCGACCGGTCTGCCAAGATTAGAACATACAATTATGCCCAAGGTCGTGTAACTGATCACAGAATTGGTCTTACGCTGTACGATTTAGGAAATATTATGAATGGCGACATACACAAAATTGTCGATGAATTACAATTGGTAAGCAATACTGAAAAGCTGAAAGAAGCGAGCGAAGTATTCTAAAATAGCAGCCTCGAGAAAATCGAGGCTTTTTTTTAAGTGCAAACGAAAAAAAAACAAAAAAAATTGACAACACAACAACTTACCCAGCAAATTAAAGAAAAGAAATCCTTCCTATGCATAGGTCTGGATGTCGATATGGAAAAAATTCCAGCGCATTTATTGAATGCAGAATTTCCGATATTCGAATTCAATAAAGCTATTATCGATGCTACACACGATCTTGCCGTAGCCTACAAGCCAAATACCGCTTTTTATGAAGCATACGGAATAATGGGGTGGCAATCGCTCCAAAAGACCGTCGAATATTTAAACGAAAATTACCCGAATATCTTCACGATCGCCGACGCAAAAAGAGGCGATATAGGCAATACGTCCTCTATGTATGCCAAAGCTTTTTTTGAAGATCTAAACTTCGATTCAATCACTGTGGCACCATACATGGGCAAGGATTCTATCGAACCTTTTCTGGCGTTCAAAGACAAGCATACCATTTTGTTAGCACTAACCTCTAACGAGGGCGCTTTCGATTTCCAAACGCTCACTTCAGACGGACAACCGCTTTTCAAACACGTTCTCGAAACTTCAAAATCATACAAGAACGCTGAAAATTTGATGTATGTGGTTGGCGCTACTAAAGCAGAATATTTTACTGAAATCAGAAAAATAATTCCAAAATCGTTCATTTTAGTTCCGGGTGTTGGCGCACAAGGCGGCAGTCTAGCAGAGGTTTGCAAGTACGGCATGTCAAAAAACATCGGATTGTTAGTAAATTCTTCAAGAGCCATTATTTACGCTTCGCAAGGTGCTGACTTTGCTGAGAAGGCTCGGGAAGAGGCACTGAAAGTTCAATCTGAAATGGCAGCGCTATTGCCATAATACTGCCAGATTATGGTGGCTCACCGAATTATATCGCTCGTACCTTCGCTAACAGAACTCCTATGCGATCTAGGTCTTGAAAATGAAATTGTGGGCCGAACCAAGTTTTGCGTTCACCCACAATCAATCAAAAATTCAGCGAAGGTAATTGGCGGAACAAAATCGGTTCATTTCGATAAGATAGCCGCACTAAATCCGAGTATAATAATCGCCAATAAGGAAGAGAATACACTCGAAATTGTGCAGAAATTGCAGCTAATTTGCGAAGTAGTCGTAACGGATATTAAAACAATCGAAGACAATTATGACGTGATTGCTGATTTCGGGAAACGTTTCCAAAAACAAGGCTGCGCCGAAGAAATCATCAGCCAAATCCAAATAAAAGCAAGCGCCTTTTCAAACAGCGTTCAGCACAATCAGCCTAAGTCTGCAATCTACCTCATATGGAAAAATCCATATATGACCGTTGGAAACGACACATTCATTCATGAAATGATGTCAAAAAACGGACTCACTAATTATTTCGGAACACAAATTAGATACCCTGAAATTGCAGAAATAGATCTCATAAATGCACAAAATTGCGACTTCATACTGCTTTCATCAGAACCCTATCCTTTCAAAAATAGCGATGTTGCCGAGTTGCAAAAAGTAATCCCAAATGCAAAAATTTTATTGGTAGATGGCGAAAGCTTTTCTTGGTATGGCAGCCGATTATTGCATGCATTCGAATATTTCGAACAGTTGGCATTAAACTCCAAATAAAAACGCCGACACATTTGCACCGGCGTTCTATTAACTAACTCTAACCAAATAATAAAAACCCTTTATTATAATACAAATATAAACCGCTTAAATGGTATTTACTGTTAAGGGATTGTTATATATCTCGTTGACGGTCAAAATTTTAAGTTATTTTTTGTCCTGCATTGCAAACACTTGTTTCAACAGTGGAGACGTACGCGAACTAACATCTGTTCGTATGTTTTTTTCCTCAACAGCAATCATTTTATAAACACCTTCCAACGCTTTTGAAGCAACATAATCATTAATATCCGGGTTCACTTTCGTTACCAGCGGAATGCTGTTATACTTCGAAATTAGCTGCGCCCAAATCTGATCTGCACCCACTTTCCCTATCGATTCCTGAACCACAGGCAGGAATTTGCCATACAACGGCTTCTGCGTGCTTTGCTCTAAATATTTCGTTGCAGCACTTTCATTGCCCATCAAAATCCCTTTCGCATCAGCAATCGAAATGTCTTTAATTGCGCCAATAAATATTGGAGTTGCCTCTTTCACAGCCTCTTCCGCAGCACGATTCAAAGACCTGATGCCATCATCGGCTAACTTACTCATACCAAGCTTTCGAAGCGTTTTTTCTACACGCTCCAATTCCTCTGGCATTAAAATTTTAACGGCGTCATTTTTATAAAATCCATCCAAAGCAGTCAACTTAGCAACCTGTCTGTCCACACCTTTGCCCAGCGCCTCTCGCAGTCCCGCAGCAATATCAACAGGTGCCAAAACAGCAGTTTTTTGAATGGTTTGTTTCGCTTTTGTAGCTAATTTTTTAATCTGAGCACCACTAATTAGCGGCACGAACAACAATAAAAGTAAGGTTTTTTTCATGGTTTAAAAGTAAATATTCCAGCTCGTTTACCAAATTTTATGCCGATTTTTTTTTGAAGCTATTTCCCGCTTTTCATTGCAATCTTTTTTTGCACAATACCACCAATATACAAAAACAGTTGTCTAGCAAAAAAAGGATTTCCATTGCAATCGGGGCTAGCGAATTTGCCTGCATTTGATGATAACTTTAATCCAGAAGATTCTCATAAATTTTATTAATTCCGTAAATTGCGACCCGAAAACCAGCTTAAACAATAAAATGGAACAAGTATCGCCTTATATTCCTGTAAATAAAGTAAGAATAGTAACAGCAGCATCACTTTTTGACGGACATGATGCCGCAATAAACATCATGCGCCGAATCATACAATCAACGGGGGTAGAAGTAATTCACCTTGGCCATGACAGAAGCGTCGAAGAGGTTGTGAACACAGCCATTCAAGAAGATGCAAATGCAATTGCCATGACGTCATATCAGGGCGGGCACAACGAGTATTTCAAATACATGTTCGACCTCCTTAAGGAAAAAGGAGCAGGCCATATCAAAATTTTTGGCGGCGGCGGCGGCGTAATTTTGCCTTCGGAAATAGCAGAATTGCACGAGTACGGAATCACCAGAATTTATGCGCCTGACGACGGCCGCGCAATGGGTTTGCAAGGGATGATTAATGACTTGGTGCAGCGTGCTGATTTTCCAACGGGCAACCAACTAACAAACGAATTTTCGCAACTGGAAAGTAAAAATCCAACCGCAATTGCCCGAATAATTTCCGCAGCAGAAAATTATCCAGAAGTTGCCCGCGAAACACTCAACAAAATTCTAGAAAAGAACAGCAATAGCAAAACACCTGTGCTTGGAATTACAGGAACCGGTGGCGCAGGAAAATCATCTTTAGTGGATGAACTGGTGCGCAGGTTTCTAATCGATTTCCCAGAGAAAACAATTGGACTCATTTCAGTTGATCCTTCAAAAAGAAAAACAGGAGGTGCACTCTTGGGCGATCGGATTCGCATGAATGCGATTAATAATCCAAGGGTTTATATGCGCTCATTAGCAACCCGACAGTCAAATTTGGCTTTGTCAAAATATGTTGCTGATGCGATCTCAGTAATCAAAGCTGCTAATTATGACCTAATAATATTGGAAACATCTGGAATTGGTCAATCAGATACAGAAATTATGGATCATTCTGATGTTTCTTTATATGTAATGACACCTGAATTTGGAGCTGCCACACAATTGGAGAAAATTGACATGCTCGACTTTGCAGATTTAGTCGCAATCAACAAATTTGACAAGCGTGGCTCTTTAGATGCCTTACGCGACGTGAAAAAACAATACCAGAGAAATCACCAGCTTTGGGATGCAGATTTGGATAGCCTTCCTGTTTTTGGCACAATTGCTTCACAGTTCAATGATCCAGGCATGAATACGCTCTACAAAGCAATCATGACTAAAATCGAGGAGAAAACTGAGGCTGATTTGAAGTCGAATTTCGCAATTACCCGTGAAATGAGCGAAAAAATATTCGTGATTCCGCCTCACAGAACACGTTATCTTTCAGAAATTGCTGAAAATAACCGAAAATATGACCAGAAGGCATTAACACAACAGCAAGTTGCACAAAAACTTTATGGCATTTTCAAAACTATTGAATCTGTCACCGGTTCCGTTCCGGCGATTGTTAAAAGTGGGATAGAAGTTGGCGATGTGGCAGCGGAGAACGCAGTATTTGTAAATCTGCTAACGGCGCAATTCGACAAAGTAAAAATGGATCTGGATCCATACAATTGGGAAGTTATCTTGACGTGGAACGATAAAGTAAACAAGTACAAAAATCCAGTTTATTCGTTTAAGGTACGCGATAAGGAAATCAAAATTGCGACCCATACGGAATCCCTTTCGCACTCTCAAATTCCAAAAGTAGCACTGCCTAAATATGAAGCGTGGGGCGATATTTTGAAATGGAGTTTGCAAGAAAATGTAGCAGGAGAGTTTCCTTTTACTGCTGGTTTATACCCATTCAAACGCGAAGGCGAAGATCCATCCAGAATGTTTGCGGGCGAAGGTGGTCCAGAAAGAACAAACAAACGTTTCCATTATGTGAGCGCTGGAATGCCTGCAAAAAGGCTTTCGACTGCTTTTGACAGCGTAACCCTTTATGGGAACGACCCTAATATTCGTCCAGATATTTATGGAAAAATAGGCAATGCAGGGGTTTCGATTTGCTGTCTAGACGATGCTAAGAAACTATACTCAGGTTTTGACTTAGTACACGCAATGACTTCTGTGAGTATGACCATTAATGGTCCTGCACCAATGTTATTGGGCTTCTTCATGAATGCAGCAATAGATCAGCAATGTGAATTGTATATCAAAGCAAATGGTCTTGAAACTGAAACACAGCATAAAATTAAGGCCATTTATGACCAAAAGGGCATTGAAAGGCCAAGTTATCAGGGCGAATTGCCTTTTGGGAATAATGGCTTAGGACTGTTGCTTTTAGGCGTAACTGGTGATCAAGTTTTGCCAGCGGATGTCTACAATGAAATAAAAGTACGCACGCTTTCACAAGTTCGTGGAACGGTACAAGCGGATATTCTTAAAGAAGACCAAGCGCAAAACACATGCATATTCTCGACTGAGTTTGCCTTGCGTTTGATGGGTGATGTTCAAGATTATTTTATCCAAAACAATGTGCGAAATTTCTATTCCGTATCGATTTCTGGATATCATATTGCAGAAGCGGGTGCAAATCCAATCACGCAATTAGCATTTACCTTGGCAAATGGTTTCACTTATGTGGAATATTATTTGAGCCGTGGCATGAACATTAATGATTTTGGACCAAACTTGTCATTTTTCTTCTCGAATGGCGTCGATCCTGAATATGCCGTAATTGGTCGCGTTGCCAGAAAAATTTGGGCAAAGGCAATGAAAACGAAATACGGTGCCAATGAGCGCGCACAAATGCTGAAATACCACATTCAAACGTCAGGTAGATCACTTCATGCGCAAGAAATTGATTTTAACGATATTAGAACCACGCTTCAGGCCTTATATGCGATATACGATAATTGTAATTCGCTGCATACTAACGCCTATGATGAGGCCATCACGACGCCAACTGAAGAATCAGTGCGACGGGCGATGGCAATTCAGCTGATTATTAATAAAGAATTGGGGCTGGCCAAAAATGAAAACCCGCTTCAAGGTTCATTTATTATTGAGGAATTGACTGATTTAGTAGAAGATGCAGTGCTACAAGAATTTGACCGAATTACCGAACGTGGTGGGGTTTTGGGCGCGATGGAAACCATGTACCAGCGTTCAAAAATTCAGGAAGAAAGTTTGTATTATGAAACCTTAAAGCACAATGGTGATTTTCCGATAATTGGTGTAAATACGTTTTTAAGCTCGAAGGGCTCGCCAACAGTCATTCCTGCCGAGGTTATTCGCGCTACGGAAGAAGAGAAGCAATACCAAATTAAGATGCTGAACAACCTGCACGATATATATAGTGATCAAGTTGCAGCACAATTGAATGCCATGCAAGAGGCAGCTATCAAAAATCAAAATATGTTTGAGATTTTGATGGAAGCAACCAAGGTTTGTTCATTGGGACAGATTACGGCTGCACTGTTTGAAGTGGGCGGACAATACAGAAGGAATATGTAAGGGTATAAACCCAATATGATTATAGATGCCTCGAAAGTGTCGACACTTTTGAGGCATTTTTTTATGCAGAATAATGAATTGATTGGCGTTTAAGCCTGTATTTGGTTGATGTATGTTATGAGGCACATCAATTGATATTGATTGATCATTCATGAAAGCATGTTCATTTTATTGGGGAAGCTGCGTGAGCGATTGCAGTCGGAAAGCCCGGAAGGAGGCACGACTGAGGACTTGAAGCGGAAAGCGCGACCGAAGGGCACGCCCAAAACAATAAGTTAAAATAAAAATAACAAATGTGTTGTGTTTGGTTTGGTTTTTGAAAAGTGTAAATTTAGAACCAATTAAAACTATTCAAAATGAAAAAATTATTCCTATTTCTAATCTTTGCAGGCATGCTTAGTTTTCAGAGTTGTGAAGGACCTGAAGGCCCGCGTGGCGCAAATGGTGTTACTGTTGAGAGCGAAGTTTTTGAAGTTAATACGTCGTTTAATGCTGGCAACAACTTTTCGAGAACATTTCCGCTGAATCCGAGAATATTGGCAAGCGATAATATCCTGATTTATGAGCTGTATAGTGTTCAGGACGGTATTGATACTTGGGCTTTGTTGCCACAGGTTTATTATTTTCCGCAAGGATCAGCGCAGTATAATTTTAATTTTTCTTATGATCAGTTTACCTTACTGATTGATGCGAATTTTGACAGAAACCTTTTGCCAATGGTCTTTACGCAAAACAAGGTTTTTAGAGTTGTGATTGTGCCGGGTTATTTTAGCAGCCGCAGTACGCTCGATGTGAGCAATTATGACGCTGTGGTGCAGGCTTTGAACCTTCAAGGGAAACCAGTGAAGCGATTATCTGCTGTACAGTAGGGTTAAAATTTTTCGTTTTACAAGATAGAAAGAGGCTTTTTAGTCTCTTTTCTGTTTTGCAGGATTAGGCTTTGCGAGGGATACTGCGATTCCGGTGAACAGTGATGCAGCTATAAAAACAAGCGACATCCATTCTGGTATTTCGAAATATGGTTTGATGATCATTTTTATGCCCACAAAAAGCAGGATTGCAACAAGGCTGTATTCCAGGTGTTTGAAGCGTTCGAGCATATTTGCCAGGAAAAAGTACATGGATCGCAGGCCAAGAATTGCGAAAATATTGGAGCTGAAAACAATGAAAGGATCTGAAGTTATGGCTAGAATTGCTGGTACGCTGTCCATTGCAAAAACCACATCCATTAGTTCGATCACGAGTAAACTCACCAGTAGCGGTGTTGCATATCTTTTTCCTTCTAGTTTTATGAAGAACTTTTGTCCGTCGATGTGCTTTGAGATGGGTAAAATTTTGCCGATTATTTTATAGACGAACGAGTGTTTGGGGTCGAATCCGTCTTCGTTACTAACCAGCATTTTGAAGGCGGTGAAAATTAGAAACCCGCCAAAAATATAGGTTGTCCATTCGAATTTATTGACTAGCATGACCCCAAAAGCGATCATCAGGCCGCGGAACACGACAGCGCCTATAATGCCCCAAAATAGTACGCGGTGCTGGTATTTTTTCGGGATTCGGAAAGATGCAAAAATCACGGCTATCACAAAAATATTGTCGACGGAAAGTGAAAGTTCTACTAAATAGCCTGTGATGTACTTTATTACGGCGTTGTTTGCAGATAAATTATTGGGATTTGCAATGATTTCTTTTTGATACAGCCAGTAGATGACTATTGAAAACAGCATAGAAATTGCGACCCAAATTCCGGTCCATTTAGCAGCTTCTTTGTTCGAAATTATATGAGGCGTTTTATTGAAAACGCCAAGATCCATTGCAAGAAAAATTACAATAAGGCTGATAAAGAAAATCCAGACTACCATGTTTTTTACACAAATATACTTTAGAAATGTCTTTAATAAGTAACAAGTTCTAAAAATTCTTTGTTGTAGCTTGATTTTTTAAATTTATTTCGGGTATACCCTTAAATTTTAGGGGGTGTTATTTGTTTGAATTGCTTTTTAGTTTATTTTTGCACCATATTTCTAGGGTATAATCCAAAAAAAGACATAACTCATGGCTACATTAAGATTTCAAGCATTAAAAGAGGCATCAAGCAGAAAGCCTGTTAAATTTGAAGAAGCAGACAGAAAATCAAACATTTTTGGTGCAAATGTGTTTAACGACACAGCAATGAAAAAGTTTTTGACTGAGGATGCGATTAAGGGCATTCGCGATGCTGTGCAATTGGGATCGAAAATCGACCGAAAATTAGCGGATTATATTGCATTGGGAATGAAGGAATGGGCATTAACGAAAGGAGTGACTCATTATACGCACTGGTTTCAGCCATTGACTGGTACTACTGCAGAAAAGCACGATGCTTTCTTTGAAACTGATTTTGAAGGCGGTTCGCTAGAACGTTTCGGTGGAGGCCAATTGGTTCAGCAAGAGCCAGATGCTTCTAGTTTTCCTAACGGAGGCATCAGAAATACTTTTGAGGCCCGCGGTTATACGGCATGGGATCCAACTTCGCCAGCTTTTATTTTTGGTACAACTTTATGCATTCCTACTGTTTTTATTTCGTACACAGGAGAAGCACTAGATTATAAAACTCCTTTGTTGCGGGCACTTTCTGCAATCGATGAAGCCGCAACTGATGTTTGCAGGTATTTTGATAAAAACGTAAAAAAAGTAACAGCAACCTTGGGTTGGGAGCAAGAATATTTCTTGATTGATACTGCACTGGCAAATTCTCGTCCAGATATTTTGATGACAGGCAGAACTTTGTTGGGACATACTTCAGCAAAAGGACAGCAACTTGATGATCATTACTTTGGATCTATTCCGAGCCGTGTTTTATCATACATGAGAGAATTAGAAGAAGAATGTATGTATTTGGGTATTCCAGTTAAGACCCGTCACAATGAAGTAGCACCAAACCAATTCGAGTTGGCACCTATTTTTGAGGAAACAAATTTAGCAGTAGATCACAACTCATTGTTGATGGACGTGATGCAAAAAGTTGGCGAGCGTCATGATTTTAAAGTACTATTTCACGAAAAGCCTTTTAAAGGTGTGAATGGTTCTGGAAAGCACAACAACTGGTCGATGGCAACGGACACAGGCATAAACTTATTGAGTCCAGGAAAAACACCAATGAGCAATTTGCAATTCTTGACGTTCTTCATCAATACCATAAAAGCTGTAAATAATTACGAATCGTTATTGCGTGCTTCGATCGCTACTGCTTCAAACGATCACCGATTGGGAGCAAACGAGGCGCCGCCGGCTATTATTTCTGTTTTTATTGGGCAGCAATTAACAAAAGTACTTGCAGAGTTGGAAGGTGTTTCGACCGGAAAATTATCCGCAGAAGAAAAAACAGATTTAAAACTGAATGTTGTTGGCAAAATTCCAGACGTTCTTTTGGACAATACTGACCGCAACAGAACTTCTCCGTTTGCTTTTACAGGCAATAAATTTGAGTTTAGAGCTGTTGGATCATCAGCAAATTGCGCAAATTCGATGACAACGTTGAATGCGATTGTGGCTAGACAATTGCGTGATTTTAAAAACGAAGTTGATGCCTTGATTGAAGGAAATTCGATGAAGAAGGACGATGCTATATTTAATGTATTGAGAGAGTATATCAAACAATCAAAAAATATTTTGTTTGAAGGAGATGGTTATAGCGATGCTTGGGAACAAGAAGCAGAGAAGCGTGGTTTGAGTAATTTTAAAACGACGCCAGAAGCTTTGCGCGCAAAAGTATCTGAAGCAGCTTTGGATTTGTTTAGCGGCTTGAACATTATGAACCATGTTGAGGTTGAAGCGCGTTATGAAATTGAATTGGAAGAATACACCAAAAAAATTCAGATTGAAGGACGTGTTTTAGGAGATATTGCTAGAAATCACGTAATTCCAACGGCCATACGTTATCAGAACTTATTGATTGAAAACGTGAAAGGTTTGAAAGAAATATTTGGTGCAGAATTTGAGAAGATCGGGAAGGAGCAAATCGTGTTAATTAGAGAAATTTCAGCACACATTGAAGGCATCAATACGATGGTTGAAGAAATGACTGAAGCGCGAAAATCTGCAAACATCTTGACTAATTCTCAGGAAATGGCTGAGGCTTATTGCAACAACGTAAAACCATATTTTGATGTGATTCGCGAACACTGCGACAAATTAGAGTTGTTAGTGGACGATGAGATTTGGACATTAACCAAATACAGAGAATTGCTTTTCACTAAGTAATCATATTATTAAAGCCTCACAAATGTGAGGCTTTTTTTATCGTTTAAAATAATAATTCAGTATATTCGTTCTAATCGAAACTAAAACAATGCGCACCAGATTTTTAATAATGTTATTGTTGTCTATGTCGTATCATGCGATGCAATCTCAGCAAAGTGTATCGGTGTTTTTTGAAAGCGATAAAAGCGAATTAGACCGGCAAGAAAAGTCAAGGCTCGTACAATGGATTAAGGGCAATTCGGATGTCAAGATCGTCGCTGTTAATGGTTATACAGACGAAGATGGGACAGTTGCTTACAATGATACTTTAGCAGCCAAGAGGGTTGCGCACGTTCTGGGTATTATTGGAAATAAAGTCAAAATTAGATCTGATTTTAAGACAAGAAGTTATGGCGAAAACCATGATCACTCCAGAATTAAATCAGAGAACAGAAAAGTTTCGATTTACTTTTTGCCAGCAGGCACACTTAATGAAGATGAAATTTTGGGTGTAAAAAAGCGGGAAACAATTCCAACTCCCAAAGTGGAAGCTGCTTATCCCAAAAAGATATCCGTTGAAAATCCGGATGGTAGTCGCTCAGAATACCAG
Organism: Lepidurus packardi; assembly: GCA_023053545.1. Classification (NCBI taxonomy): domain Eukaryota; kingdom Metazoa; phylum Arthropoda; class Branchiopoda; order Notostraca; family Triopsidae; genus Lepidurus; species Lepidurus packardi. The sequence continues at coordinate 45,743 of JAKZAN010000176.1, forward strand.
TTAAATGTTGAATTCATGAAGCAGTTATCTGATGCAAAACCAGGCGAAAAGTTAAAGGTAGAAAATTTAAATTTTTATATCAATTCCTTCGGTATCATGCCCGAGTCAAGGTCAAAGTTATATGAATTACTGTTGGTTTTGGAACAAAACCCTGCTATGAAAGTAGATATTCAGGGGCATTTGTGTTGTAATCCGGTTGACAGAGTAGATTTGTCCACACAACGTGCCAAAGCAATTTATAGTTTTTTGGTAATCAATAAAATAGATAAAAGTCGGTTGTCCTACCGAGGCTTTGGAAGTAAAGAACCAATTTATGCCTTGCCAGAATTAAATGAGATGCAGCGGGCTGCTAATCGGCGGGTTGAAATTCAGATTATAGAAAATAGATGAAAAACTTTTTGCTGCTTTGCCTTTTTAATTTCTTGTTTTGTTCAGGACAAGAAAGCAAGATAATTTATTTTAATTTTGATCAATCTAATTTGGATGCTTCTGCGCAGCAGATTCTAGCAGAATTGAATGACTCCAATATTATTGTTACGCACATTTTTGGTTATTGTGATGCCAAAGGCAGCAGTAAATACAATAAAGCATTGGCGTTTCGCAGAATTAAGTCGGTCGTTGCGCAACTTAAGAAAAGTAACGCCCAATTCGCGAAAAAATATGCTATCAAAGGCTATGGAGAAGATTTTGAGCAAGAAGCAAATGACTCTTTAAACCGAAAAGTAACCGTGCAATATCTGGTGCTTAAGCCCATAAAGCGAACGCTTTCACAGTCAATTCAAGAAACTAAAATTGGGAATACTGTTCGGTTAAGGAATCTAAATTTTTATAATAATTCAGCGGTTTTAGTGCCAAAGTCCATTCCGATATTAGAAGAATTGCTCCTTGCTATGCAGCAAAATCCGAAACTCGAAATTGAGATTCAAGGTCATATTTGTTGCCAATTGCGACGGGATTTAAATTTTTTGTCTAGTAAAAGAGCCAAGGAAATTTTTGATTATTTAATTGCGAATGACATTGCCGAATCCCGCTTGTCATATAAAGGCTTTGGAACCTCAAGACCAATCCATATTATTCCAGAACGAAATGAGGAAGAACGAGATGAAAACCGGCGCGTAGAAATACTCATAGTGGCGCATTAAACCTATGGTTTTAGAGCTGAAAGTTTAATTGTGTTTCTGGAGCGCAACGTGTTTTGTTTGTCAAAAACTTCGAAAGTTAATGTTGGATCTATGGCTTCCCAATCGATGCATAACATGCCAAAGTTATTGTCCAAAATTGCGGGCCCAATTCTATTTTTATTTGGCAATGCTTCCGAAGCTTTAGACGATAATCCGCTTGCAGTTGCGTCATAAATGGGGTAGAAGTTTGGCACATTTAATTTGGAAAATTCAGCATAGTGCACATCGCCAGATAAAAACACCACACCGTTTGCATTTGTTTGTTTCAATAGCCTAATCATTTTTTCCTGTTCTAACGGAAAATTAGACCAAGATTCTTCACCATTATACTCGGCTGAAAATTGGGTGCCGCTGCAAATTATTCTAATATCAGCTTTCACTTGCAGTTGGCTTGCTAGCCATGTCCATTGTTCAGTACCTAAAAAAGTGGCATTTGGATTTGTATTGCGGAAATGCGCCGGCGAGTAGGCCAATGATTTGTTTTTTTTCTTAAAAATATTCCTATTGGTTTTGTCGCGGAAGGTTCTGTTATCCAGTAGAATTATTTGCAGGGTTTTGTTCTTCACTTGGTATAAATGGGAAGTGTAAATCCCTTCATGGCTCCGCCGATCTGAATTTTTTGGTTCTCCCCAAAAATCTAGCATGATCTCTTTTGAAAGCGCTTTTTGGCGGTATTCCTTTCCAGCATCATTTTTTCCGTAGTCATGATCATCCCACGTCGCCAAAATTATCGGTACATTTCTTTTTAGGTTGATAAACGATGGTATAGCGGCTAGTTCTCTGTATTTTTTTCTGAAGACAGCTTCTCGTTTTGTGTCTGCATATATGTTATCGCCGAGAAAAATAAACAAATCAGGTTTCTGTTTGCAGACAATGTCTAATATTAGCAACGAATCCGGAAGTCTAGCACAGGACCCAAATGCGATTTTAGAAATATTTTCTTTGGAGGCATTTTGCGAAAATACATTTGTTATTATTAGAATCGATATAAAAACATACATTCTACTCATGGAACTTCGTGCTGATTATCTTAAAGATAAACTATAAGCCGTTCAAATTGTGCCTCTAAAAAGTTAAAATTCTGCGCCAATACCGCTATTTTATTCTTATTTTTGCGCAACAACAACACAACAATAAAATGGCTTTAGATTCTAATGAACGTTATGCACAGCGTGGTGTTTCAGCCTCGAAAGAAGAGGTTCACAACGCAATAAAAAATATCGATAAAGGTTTATTTCCCCAAGCTTTTTGCAAAATTGTGCCAGACTATTTGACTAATGATGCGGATTATTGCATTATTATGCATGCAGATGGTGCTGGAACGAAGTCGTCTTTGGCTTATATGTATTGGAAGGAAACAGGCGATTTATCAGTTTGGAAGGGAATTGCCCAGGACGCACTAATCATGAATATTGATGACCTTCTTTGTGTTGGCGCTACTGACAATATTTTGCTGTCATCGACTATTGGACGTAATAAAAATTTAATTTCTGGCGATGTAATTTCGGCAATAATAAACGGTACAGAGGAACTAATTGCAGAATTAGAATCGTACGGCGTTACCATCCATTCAACTGGCGGAGAAACAGCAGACGTTGGCGATGTTGTTCGGACGATCATTGTGGATTCCACAGTAACAGCTCGGATGAAGCGCAGTGATGTTGTTGACAATGCTAATATCCAAGCAGGGGATGTGATCGTGGGATTGGCTTCATTTGGACAAGCGACTTATGAAAAGGAATACAACGGTGGAATGGGCAGTAACGGATTAACTTCTGCAAGACATGACGTTTTCGAAAAATATCTTGCTACTAAATATCCTGAAAGTTTTGATGCCGCGGTACCAACAGATTTAGTATACTCTGGCAAAATAAAATTAACAGACCAGGTTCAAGATGCACCGCTAAATGCAGGGAAGTTGGTTCTGTCACCAACGCGAACCTATGCGCCAGTAATTAAGAAGATTCTGGACACGTTGGGCGCAAAAAACATACATGGAATGGTTCATTGCAGTGGCGGCGCTCAAACAAAAGTGCTTCATTTTGTGAAAGATTTGCACGTAATTAAGGACAACTTATTTGCAGTTCCACTATTATTCAAACTAATACAAGAGCAGTCGCAAACTGATTGGAGCGAGATGTATCGCGTCTTTAATTGTGGTCATCGGATGGAGATATATGTGTCCGAAGAACAGGCGCAAGGCATTATTGACATTGCGAATTCTTTCAATATCGAAGCTCAAATTGTGGGAAGAGTGGAAGCTGCTGCCAGCAAACAACTGACCATATCGAGTGAATACGGAACATTTATTTATTCGAACTAAAATATATATTTTTTAAGAAAGAGCTTCAGTTATAGAAGCTCTTTTTTTTTAGCTATAGGCTTGAAAATTTTTCCAATCAATACTTAATATATGTTCCAAAGAAGTGCGAAGTTCGCCTAATGCAGGTTTTTTCATTAGATAATTGGCTCCTACTTCTAGATAATGTCGAACGAGTTTTTTAGGATAAGCACCTGAAATCATAACCACTGGAATATCTTTATAATCGTTGGACATCTTGATCACATTCAATATTTCTTCGCCGTTCACAACAGGCATGTGTATGTCTAAAAAAATGACATTGGGTTGTGGGTGCTGTTTTGCTAATGCTTTTAGCATTTCATTTCCATTTATAAAGATTGCTACTTTGTGTCCGAGGCTTTCAGCAACATCACGAAAAATGTGCAGATCATCCGTGTCATCATCCAAATAATAAAGAAGTTGGGGAACTTTCATCGATTTCATTTTCAAGACGGCAAATTACACTTTTGATGGGTTAGTTTTCTTATAGAAGCAATGGATCATTGTTATACAATTATACTATTTCAATAGCATTAGCTGTGATTTTGCGTACTTTTGCTTAAAATATATTATATTATTATGGAAGTAAAACCTGGAATGGGCATTGACCAATTGTTGTTTGGCATGAAGGAGAAGGATGTTGTTGCTTTGTATGGCAAACCGCAGCGATCATACAAGGACGAAGAGGACAACACCGTATTTTTATACAATGATAAAAAATTAAGACTTACTTTTTATTCTGAAGAGGAATCTAAATTGGGTTATATCATAACCTCGCACCCTGATGCCACCTTGAACGGCATTAAAGTAATTGCTTCGGCAGTTTCTGTTGCAAAAGAACAGCTTACTTTTAAAGGTTTTAAATCTTGGGAAACAGATGATTTTGACGTAGTCGAAAATCATTTCAACGAAGACAATTGGACAATCTTACAGTCGGAATTCGACGTTATTACGAAGGTTGAGGTTGGCGCTTTTATAGTTGCAGACGAATTTATTTGGAAATTCTAATAAAAAAAGGGACTTTTTCAAGTCCCTTTTTTTGTTTATTTTTTTTCTGCAGCACTTGGCATTTTGTCCAAAAGTTCAATTTCAAACACAATGTTGGAATTTGGCGGAATTACATTTCCAGCACCTCTTTCTCCATAAGCTAAATTTGAAGGGATAAATGCAATAATGCGATCGCCAACCGACATCTGTTCTACAGCTTCAATAAATCCAGGAATCAAACCGTCTTTTTTGCCAGTTGTAAATGGAAACGGATTATATCCTCCACCAGATTCTCTAGATTGGTCATATTTGCCATAAGATTTTGCAACGTCAATCATACTGCTATCAAACAAAGAACCATCTTCTAAATAGCCAGCGTAGTGAATATAAATTTCAGTACCAGCGACTGGTTTTTTACCCCCGACATTTTTAATGATTTTGTATTCTAATCCTGTTGTTGACTTATTTGCAGTGGCCCGAATTCCTTTTAGATAAGCAACTTTTGCGGTTTTAACAGAAGATGTCGCTTCGTCGTTGATGCGTTTTGCTTCCGCTTTTGCTGCTTCCGCTTTTAATTCTTCAGCAGCTTTTCCAGCATAATAGGTAGTAAATACAGACGATGCATCAAACTTCTTCGCTGCAGATCCCTTTCTGATGATTGTGACTTTCTTAATAACATCGTCTTGAACGATATAATTTACAATGTCCATTCCAGAAACAACATGTCCAAAGACCGTGTGTTTGCCATCTAACCAAGGCGTTTCCTTATGTGTTATAAAGAATTGGCTTCCGTTTGTTGCAGGTCCTGAATTTGCCATTGAAAGAATTCCTCCGCTACTGTGTTTTAGATCGGTGATTTCATCTTTAAATTTATAGCCAGGATCTCCAGAACCATTGCCTAAAGGATCGCCACCTTGAATCATAAAGTCTGCAATAACGCGATGGAATTTCAATCCATTATAAAAAGGCTTTCCTTTGTATTGTTCGGAAACAGCAGTATTAGTACCTTCAGCAAGCGCAATAAAATTGGCTACTGTAATGGGTGTTTTTTTGTATTCTAATTCTAATAATATTTTACCTTTTGTAGTTTCGAACTCAGCGAAAATACCTTCGGTTGCTGCTGTGTTTTTTGCTGAAGCTTTTTGCGTTTTTTGTGCAAATGTTGCTGTCAGACTCATAAAAAATAATGCTAATACTTTAGATTTCATTTCTAATCAATAATTTAAGTCCTTACTTTTTCGCTTTATGCAGGGAGATTCAGGTTGATCCCTTATTATTTATTTTACTGGTGCTTTTATAATTTCCAATTCGAAAATCAGATTAGCGTTTGGCGGAATAACCCCGCCTGCGCCTTGTGCGCCGTATCCCAAATTAGAAGGAATAAAAATAACGGCTTTGTCTCCAATTGATAGTAGAGCGAGACCTTCAAGAAATCCAGGAATCATTCCATCTTTTGTGCCCACCTGGAACGGTATCGGCGCATACATTCCTGCTTGCATTCTGCGTTCGTCAAATTTCCCGAATTGTTTTGCTACTTCTGGCATACTACTGTCAAACATCTCGCCATTTTCCAAAAATCCAGCATAGTGCACTAAAATTGTTGTTCCAACAGACGGCTTTTTTTCGGTACCTTTTTGTGTTATCTTATACTGCAATCCAGATTTAGTAGTAATTGCTTGCAGTTTTAAGGCTTCAAATTCTTTCGCTTTTTTTTGTGTAATGCCATGGTATTTTGCATCGTACTCCTTTTTAAGTTCTTCGTCTGCTAAAGCCTGCTTTTTCTTATTTTCTGTATCGCTTTTTACATATTCAGCGAACACTTTTTCGGCTTCAAATTTTTTGGCACTTTCACCTTTCCGGATAATTTTGATCGTCGTGATAGCATCTCCCATTTGAATTTTATTCACCACATCCATACCATTTCCCACTATTTTGCCAAAAACTGTATGTCTGCCATCTAAAAAAGGTGTTGGCACGTGAGTAATAAAAAACTGACTGCCATTAGTTCCAGGTCCAGCGTTTGCCATCGATAGTGTTCCTGCTTGCGCATGATTCAAATCTGTAATTTCATCTTTAAAATTATACCCTGGCCCTCCGGAACCATCTGCATCTGGGTCTCCACCTTGAATCATAAATTCGGGTACCACACGATGAAATGTAAGTCCATCGTAGAAAGGTTTCCCTTTATATTTTTCACTAACAAAACTATTAGTTCCTTCAGATAAAGTAATAAAATTTGCAACTGTAATAGGTGCTTTTGTATAGGCTAATTCTAGTAGCATAACACCTTTGGACGTTGTGATTTCTGCGTATAGACCATCCTCTAAATCGGGATATTCATTTTTGCAAGAGTTGAATGTTACAACGAGTAATAGTAAAAAAAGCTTTTTTTTCATTTTAGATAGTTATTCAGTACTTGATTTTGGTTCTTTTTCGAAATTATTTAAAGTGACAGTACAAATTAGAGGCTCATTTTGCCCAATCCGCTTCTTATCTCCATAATAACCAAATCCCATATGCGATGGAAAAAGGAAAACAACCCGTTCTTTTTTACGCATTAATTTGATGCCGTCGCGGAGACCCGTCATGATGTTTTCTTTATCAACATAATAAACTTGCGGCCGCAATTGAACTTCTGAGTATATTACGTTTCCGTCCAAACTTTTGAGTTCATAATCAAAATAGGCAATATCACCCTTTCTAGGTCTGAGCGTATCGGCCGTATTTTGAACTTCATAGTAATACCAATACCCCTTTTTTGAACTATAAAACTTGGTGCTTGGCATGGTTTTCATGACCGAATCTATTTTGTGTTCTTCGCCTGCCACAATTTTTTTATTGCGTTCCACAGATTCTCTAAGAAAACTGCCTTCTGAATGCGAAATTGGCTTTCTTGGCTGTTGTTGATTGGAACAAGAACCCAAGATGATTCCTGCCACCAATAGAACTATTTGTTTGTATTTTTTCATTTTTAAATTTTCATGTCGCCAACAATTCTTTTAAATTTTTCGACTGTTTCAGCTAGTGTCAAGTCAGATTTTCCGCCTGCGGCATTAATATGTCCTCCTCCGCTGAAATGTGTTCTTGCAAATTGGTTAACATCAAAATTATCCTGCGACCTAAAAGAAATCTTAATGATATTTTCCTCTTTGTTTTCTATAAATATAGCTGTAAAAATAACACCTTTTATGCTTAAACCGTAATTTACGATGCCTTCAGTATCACCTTTAACGAAATTATAATTATCTAATTCCTGCTGCGATAAAGTAATAAAAGATGTCTTCTGGTTTGGCAAAATTTGTAAATTTCGCAATGCTTGTCCCAATAATTGCAGGCTTTGATATGAATTATTGTCGAAAAGATCGTTATGAATGGTGCCATTTTCGATTCCGTGCTCAATTAAATCTGCTGCAATATTATGAGTCCGAGCAGAGGTTGATGCAAATCTGAAAGACCCTGAATCGGTTACAATTCCTGTATACAAACAGGTGGCGATGTTTTTATCAATCATTGTGCCCTTTCCGATATAATGTATAAAATTATACAACATTTCGCAGGTCGATCCAATGGATGTGTCGCTGTAAGTAACTGCTGCAAAAGTGTCCGGTTTTTGATGGTGGTCAATCATTATAAAAGGAACGTCAAGCTTGGCCAAGACATTTTCCATTTCACCTGTTCTGTGTAATGCATTAAAATCCAGCACAAAAATCAGCTCTGAATCTGCCAGTATATTCGCAACATTTCCCTTGTCTTTTTCGTAAATCAGTACTTTTTCCGATGCTGGAAGCCATGCTAAATTTCCAGGAAATTCATTTGGAGCGATAACAATTGGAGTGTGTCCAAGTTTAATTAAGAAATGGTAAAGTCCAAGCGTAGAGCCCATTGCGTCTCCGTCTGGGCTTCGGTGTGGAATAATGCTTATTTTTTTTGGCGTTTCTAAAAGTGCTAAAACGCTTTCAATATCTTCTTTTTTCATATGTCGCGAAGGTACATTTTTTTCGGAAGTACATCGTTGTTTATGTTTATTATCTTACAACGAAATAGCCTATCCAAACACCAATAATCCCAACAATAACAGAGGCACCAGAATAGCATATTGCCGTTAGAAACTGACCTTCCCGAATCATCTGGAGGTTTTCTAGTCCAAATGCGGAAAAAGTTGTGAAGCCGCCGCAAAACCCCGTAATGATTAACGCTTTGAGTAAAGAATCAGAATCCATACGCAGCAAATATGCAGCAAACAAACCTATTAAGAAGCACCCTATAAAATTAACCACAAATGTCGCCCACGGAAAAGCACCTTGATAAGATTTTGCAATTAAGATTGCGATTCCATAACGCAGCACGCTTCCAAATGCCCCGCCAATGGCCACCCATAACATATTTTTAATCATTTGTTTTTAGTTTCTGTCGAATCAAATGTAGTAAATTGGCCTGAATGTTGATGAACCTATAAAAATATGCTAATTTTTGTGGCAATTGGTACTAAATTCAGATAACTTTACAAACCAAATTTTAAAAACAGAATGCGGCTACTATTCTCTTTTGTTGCGATACTTTTCAATGTGTTGATTTACGCACAGCCAGAATTTAACAGAAAAACTTTTTCTGCGCCTGCCTCATTAGACATGAATCGAGCACCATCTGGCGCTTCGATTAAAGATCCTTTGCCATTCAATAGGAGCAGTTCGAAAGGATTAAATTTAAGTAAGGAGCCTAATTCTAATTTTGGTAAATCTTCAGATTTTACGAATCCAGGAGATAAGGTTGTAGAGAACCTAAATAAACAAGAAGGAAATGTGGCAGTCGTTTTGCGTAAAAATATTTATCTGGGCGATTATCGAACCAAGTCGGTTTTTGTAAATGTAAAATACCGTGATTTTGGAAATCCAGATGGTGATTTAATCAGAATACACGTCAATGATTTGGTTGTTCAGGAAACTGTTTTGCTGGAAAGTAGCTTTAAAAGCCTTGAAATCAGACTTGTTGATGGGTTTAATAAAGTTGATTTTGAAGCCTTAAACACCGGATTGTATTTTCCAAATACAGCGGAATTTGAGATTTATGGCGATGATGGCAAGCTAATTTCCGCCAATCAGTGGAATCTTGCTGCTGGATTTAAAGCCACCGTAATTGTCGTAAAAGAATAGATTTTTATTGTTTTCTTACATTTGATTTTTAATAATTCTACTGTTTTAAAGTCGCAAAAAACAATATTATTTACTTAAATTTGCAGCCATACAACACTATTTAAATGCAACATAACGTACTTATTTTAGATTTCGGTTCGCAGTATACCCAACTTATAGCGCGCCGAGTAAGGGAGCTTAATATTTTCTGCGAAATCTTTCCATACAACAAAATTCCAGAAGACTTAACGTCTTATAAAGCAGTAATCCTTTCCGGAAGTCCTTTTTCAGTTCGTGCCGAGGATGCACCACATCCAGACTTAACCAATATTAGAGGAAAACTGCCTTTATTAGCAGTTTGTTATGGTGCGCAGTATTTAGCGCATTTTAATGGTGGCGAAGTTGCCCCGTCCAACACGCGTGAATATGGCCGTGCAAACTTAAATTATATTAAGTCAGACGAAAGTTTCTTTTCGGACATAGCAATAAATTCACAGGTGTGGATGTCGCATAGCGATACCATTAAATCTTTACCAACAAATGCAATTCGCCTTGCAAGTACGCACGATGTTGAAAATGCAGCATACCGCATTGATGGCGAAACTACATATGCAATTCAATACCATCCAGAAGTATTTCACTCTACTGATGGCAAGAAGATGCTTGAAAATTTCTTAGTTCAAATTGCAGAAGTACCACAAACCTTTACGCCAAATGCTTTTGTGGGTGAGGTTGTAGCCGACTTGCAAAAAACAATTCAGGACGATAGGGTTGTTCTTGGACTTTCTGGAGGTGTAGATTCAACAGTTGCGGCTGTTTTGCTGCATCAAGCTATTGGAAAAAACCTTTATTGTATATTCGTTAATAACGGCCTTCTTCGAAAAAATGAATTTGAAGGTGTTTTGCACCAGTACAAAGACATGGGCTTAAATGTGAAAGGGGTTGATGCCACAGATCGTTTTATGGATGCTCTTAAAGATATTTCGGATCCTGAACAAAAACGAAAGGCTATTGGTCGTTGTTTTATTGAGGTTTTTGATGATGAAGCGCATAAAATACAAGATGTGAAATGGTTGGCTCAGGGCACGATATATCCTGACGTTATCGAATCTGTTTCGGTCAAAGGACCTTCTGCTACAATTAAATCACATCACAACGTTGGTGGATTGCCAGATTTTATGAAACTTAAAATCGTCGAGCCTTTGCGTATGTTGTTTAAGGACGAAGTGCGAAGAGTAGGCGCAACATTAGGGATTGATCCAGAATTATTGGGAAGACATCCGTTTCCGGGTCCAGGACTTTCAATTAGAATTCTTGGCGATATTACCTTAGAAAAAGTTCGTATATTGCAAGAAGTCGATGCTGTTTTTATTGATGGATTAAAATCTTGGGGATTATACGACAAAGTCTGGCAGGCAGGCGCCATTTTACTACCCGTGAATAGCGTGGGAGTGATGGGTGACGAGCGAACTTATGAAAAAGTAGTGGCGCTTCGTGCTGTGGAATCGACAGACGGAATGACAGCTGACTGGGTTCATCTGCCTTATGAATTCTTAATGAAAGTGTCGAATGATATTATTAATAAAGTGCCTGGCGTTAATAGGGTTGTGTATGATATTAGTTCGAAACCACCAGCAACAATTGAGTGGGAATAGTTTTAAAATTTATTAAATTATGATGAAAATCGCTTGTAAATTCGCACTTGTGCTAATGCTTCACTTTTGTGCCGTTGGCGCTTTTGCGCAGGGAATGAAGAAGCATGTTGTTCAAGCCGGTGAAACTGTTCCTGCAATTGCACAAAGATACAAAGTAACGCCGCAAGATATTTACAGATTAAATCCAGATGCTCTTCGTGGTATTAAGGAGAAAGATATCGTCATTATTCCGCAGTCAACAACAGTCGCAAAGTCGGTTGAAAGTGCACCTGAAGTGGTAAAGCCGTCACCCGTAAAAAAGGCCACTATGCATACTGTGGCGTCAAAGGAAACATTGTATAGCTTGGCTAAGTTATATAATATTTCTGTTGAAGAAATTACGAAGGCAAATCCAAGTTTAAATGAAGGGCTTAGAGTGGGGCAGGTGCTTCAAATTCCATCCAAAGCAGAGGTTTCTGCTAAACCTAGCGCACCAGCCGAAAAGATAGTTGAAAAGCCCGCTTCTGCTGCAAAGAACCTTAAAACAGTCACACATGAGGTTGCTGCTGGCGAAACAAAATATGGTATTTCCAAGAAATATGGCATCACTGTAGCTGATTTAGAGCGCGAGAATCCTTCGGCAGTAAGTGGATTACAAATTGGACAGCAATTGCAAATTTCAGGCATATTGCCATCGCAAACAAAATTACAAACTCCCGAAATCGCAATTTCTAAAGCGCCAGTGCCGCAGTCTCCACTTCCGCAATCAACAAGAAGTGCAGCGCAGAATCTGATATCTTACGAAGTAAAACAAAAGGAGACGGTTTATAGCATTACGCAGCAATTTGGCATTTCCGAAACTGAATTAGTCGGATTAAATCCCAGCTTAAAAGAAGGTTTAAAAGTAGGAATGCTGCTAAATGTTCCAGATTATGGTATTAAAAAGGCCAAGAAATTGGAGCCAAACGATTTGTCAAAATCAATCAACAAGCAACAACGCCAGCAATTGGTTATGTTGCTTCCGTTTAACGCAGACAAATTGCGGACAGATTCCTTAAAAACAGTAACCGCAAGGCTAAAAACCGACTCATTTCTTAACATGACACTGGATTTCTATGCCGGTGCATTGGTTGCAATAGATTCGGCTAAAACATTGGGGCTGAATATTGATGTTCAAATTTATGACTCGCAAGAAAGTAAAAGCGGCTCTAATATCGCGGCTATAATCCAAAATAATAAATTAAAAGACGCAAATGCTGTCATCGGTCCGTTTTACCAACAATACGCCGAGAAAACAGCCGATTTGTTAAGTCAGTATAGCGTCCCAGTAATTTCGCCATTATCAAAAGAAACTGCTAGATCGTATCCTAACTTCTATCAAGCAATGCCTTCAAATAGTGCCAGTAAGCGCATTGTAATGGATTATTTAATTGGAAAAAACGGCAATATAATTTTAGTTAGCGACCCTAAAAAAGGAGGAAATCGTGACTTTATAAATGCTAATTATCCCAATGTGAGATTTGCAGATGTGAGTGCCGCTGGGGTTCTAAATGGCGAAAGTTTGCGATCTCTAATGTCTTCTGAAAAGGTAAATTATGTGGTTTTAGATTCGGAAAAAACGGGTTTAATATTGGCCACTACTAATATTTTACTGGCAGAAATGGCAAATCGACAGGTGCAGCTTGCTATTTTAGAAGCAAATGAAACGCTCGAGTTCGAAGAAATTTCAATCAAGAGATTGTCTACTCTTAAAATGATATATCCTTCCTTCACTAAGGCAAATTCAACAGCAGAATTGAATTCGTTCGAAAAGGAATTTAGGAAACTAAACAAAATACTTCCAAATCAATATGCGGCTCGTGGTTTTGATGTTACTTTTGATGTAATGATGCGGTTGTCACAAGCAAAAGGGTTTGCCACTTCGGCCGCAGAAGACAAAACACAGCAAGTTCAAAGCCTATTCCAATATGTCCAAAATGACAAGGGAGGTTTTGTTAATGAAGGAATTTTTGTACTGCAATTTAATCCAGATTTAACCGTAATAGAAGCCCAATAATGACATCGAAAGTAACATACCTTGGCGATTTAAGAACCAATTCAGTTCATTTGCAATCTGGTTCAGAACTGCTTTCTGATGCACCGTTAGACAATAATGGCAAAGGGGAGGCTTTCTCGCCAACGGATACAGTTGCTAATGCGCTGGCTAGTTGCATGTTCACCGTAATGGGAATTAAGGCAAGGGAATTGCAAGTAGATTTTGCAGGTTCAACAGCAAGCGTAACCAAGCACATGCAAGCTGATCCAAGACGAATTTCAAAAATCGAAATTTTGTTCGAAATGTCAATTCAGGCCGATTCCAAAACGAAAACTATTCTTGAAAAAACGGCGCAGACTTGCCCTGTCTATTATAGCCTGCATCCCGAAATCGAAAAGGTTGTGCAATTTAAATGGAAGTAAATCCCAAATCGACTTCAGATCAGCAACAATTTCTGATCAATCTATCGCATACAAAAATGCCGTTTGGAAAATACGAAGGCAGATTTTTGATCGATCTTCCCGAGTACTATGTTGTTTGGTATCATACCAAGGGATTTCCAAAAGGATCGTTAGGACTACAGCTTCAGTTGGTTTATGAGTTGAAAATGAACGGATTGGAAGATTTAATACGAAATATCAAAAGGCAAAATCCGCGTAGGTAAGCTTCAATCTTTATTATTAATATTTGTATTGGCCAATTGCCGTTTATCGATTTATAATCGTATTTTTGCCACGTTTTTTATACAACTACAACAACACAATACCAATATAATGAATCAAACGAAATATATTTTTGTTACAGGCGGTGTGACTTCCTCTCTAGGGAAAGGAATTGTCGCGGCTTCTTTAGCAAAATTATTGCAGGCGCGAGGTTTTAGAACTACGATTCAAAAATTCGATCCGTACTTAAATGTTGACCCAGGAACTTTAAATCCATACGAACATGGCGAATGCTATGTAACCGACGATGGAGCAGAGACTGATTTGGATTTAGGGCACTACGAACGTTTTCTGAATGTTCCAACTTCTCAGGCTAATAATGTAACAACAGGTCGTGTCTATTTATCTGTAATAGAAAAAGAACGCCGTGGTGAATTTCTTGGTAAGACAGTGCAAGTTGTACCGCATATTACCAATGAAATCAAAGAGCGGATGCAGCTTTTGGGCAATTCTGGCGCTTATGATATTGTGTTAACAGAAATTGGTGGAACTGTAGGTGATATCGAGTCATTGCCATACATCGAGTCTGTGCGACAGCTGCTTTGGGAATTGGGCGAGAAAAATGCAATCGTTATTCACTTAACATTAATTCCATATTTAGCCGCTGCCGGGGAGTTAAAAACAAAGCCAACCCAACACTCTGTTAAGACTTTAATGGAAAGTGGTATTCAAGCTGATATTTTGGTTTGTCGTACTGAACATGAATTATCAGACGAATTGCGTCAGAAGTTAGCGCTGTTTTGTAATGTAAAAAGAGAAGCAGTTATACAGTCTATAGACGCTTCTACGATATATGAAGTGCCAAATTTAATGCTTCAGGAGGGGCTGGATGTAGTGGCGCTGCAAAAATTAGATCTGCCTAAAAAGAACACGCCCGACTTAAAAAATTGGAATGTGTTTTTACACAGATTAAAAAACCCTAAACATGTTGTGAACATTGGTTTGATTGGTAAGTATGTTGAATTGCAAGATTCATACAAATCAATTTTGGAAGCCTTTATCCACGCGGGTGCTGCGAACGAAACCAAGGTTAATATTGTTTCCGTTCATTCAGAATATATCGACGCAAATAATGCATACGAAAAATTGCGCGATTTAGATGGAATTTTAGTCGCACCAGGTTTCGGAGAACGAGGAATTGAAGGTAAAATTGAAACGGTGCGGTATGCTCGTGAAAATAACATTCCGTTCTTTGGAATTTGTTTGGGTATGCAAATGGCTGTTATCGAATTTAGTAGAAATATTTTGGGCTATAAAGACGCCAATTCAACTGAAATGAATGCAGGAACTGCTCATGCAGTAATTGATTTGATGGAAGAACAGAAAACCATCACTGAAAAGGGCGGAACCATGCGTTTGGGTTCATGGGCTTGCGACATTAAAGAAGGTTCATTGGCACATAAAATTTACGGCACAACAAGCATTTCCGAAAGACATCGCCATAGATATGAATACAATAGCGATTATCGCACAGCATTAGAAGCAGCAGGTTTGAAAGCTTCAGGAGTTAATCCAGAAACAGGTTTGGTAGAAGTTGTCGAAATCGAAAGCCACCCATTTTTTATTGGTGTTCAATACCATCCGGAATATAAAAGTACTGTTGCGAATCCACACCCACTTTTTGTGAGTTTTGTGGCTGCAACAGTTAAAGCAAAGAAAAAATAGCAAATTGCTATCATCAATAAAGTAGATCATTAAATGGAGCAAAAAAAATTAGACATCAATTCCATCATTGGATTTGTATTAATCTTCGGGATTTTGATATGGATTATGTATCAAAATCAGCCGCAAGATCCCAAGGTCGCAGCAGATTCAAAGAAAGAACAAGTTGAGCAAAAGGTTAGCTCTGACACTGTTCAGGCAGTTCAATTATCAGAAACCGCGAATGATTCAATGCGGATCAAAACGCTTCAAAATTCTTTAGGAGGTTTTGCTTATTCGGGAACTTTGCCAACCGCAACGGCAGCGACAACGATTATTCAAAATGACTTGATTAAATTGGAAATTTCAAATAAGGGTGGTTTTATAACAGAAGCTACACTAAAAAACTTTGAAAGATTTCAGAAGGGTTCTGGAGAATTGGTTCAATTGGTCAAAAATAAAAACGCAAACTTAAACTTAAAGTTTAAAACTAGCGATAATAGGTTGTTGAATACCAAAGACTTATATTTCGTACCAACATTGTCCAAAGTTGGCTCTGATCAGGTTTTAACCATGCGATTAAAAGCGAGCGAATCTGATTATTTGGAGTTCAAGTATGTCTTGAAAGCGGATAATTATATGATCGACTTTGACGTAAGATCTGTGGGTCTAAACAAGGTTTTAGACAGCAAAACACCGGTAGATTTGGAATGGAATACAAAAACCTACCGAAACGAGAAAAGTGTTTCATACGAAAACAGATATGCAGAAGCGCGATATGAATTTGAAGATGGGAAAGATGATTACTTAGGACAAGGCGAAGACAAATCTGCAACCGAGGATAAGGTGAGCTATGTTGCCTTTAAACAGCATTTTTTCGCCTCGATTTTGTTGACTGAAACACCATTTGAAAAAGCAACCATTTTTTCCAATAATTTGGTAAAAAATGAGGATGTTGACACAACATTTACGAAGGAATTTCGAATGAATGCACCTTTAGTTTTCCGAAACGGTGAACTGAATTATAAAATGAATCTTTATTATGGTCCAGCAGATTATAAAATTCTAAAGAAATACGAGCGCAATATCGAACGTATTGTTCCGCTTGGATGGGGTATTTTTGGCTGGATTAATAAGTATATTTTTATTAACCTGTTTGGGTTTTTAAGTTCTTTTATGGCGTATGGTATTGCGATTATAATCTTTACAATACTGATCAAATTGGCCATGTCGCCAATCACCTATAAATCATTTTTGTCTCAGGCGAAAATGAAAGTACTTCGTCCAGAAATTTCTGAATTGAATGATAAATTCAAAAAAGATCCGATGAAGAAACAACAGGAAACAATGAAATTATACAATAAAGCTGGTGTTAATCCGATGGCTGGTTGTATTCCCGCATTGATTCAGTTGCCGTTTATGTATGCATCATTCCAATTCTTTCCATCTGCAATTGAACTGCGTCAAAAAGGGTTTTTATGGGCAGACGATTTGTCTTCATACGATGCCGTTTTGCAACTGCCATTCCGGATTCCTTTTTACGGCGATCACGTGAGTTTGTTTCCTATTTTAGCAGCAATCGCAATTTTCTTCTACATGAAAATGACAACTGGTGACCAAGCAATGAGCCAGCCACAGCAAGAAGGAATGCCTGATATGGCGAAGATTATGAAGGTGATGATTTACATTTCTCCTTTGATGATGTTGTTCTTTTTTAACAATTATGGTTCTGGTTTAAGTTTATATAACTTTATTTCAAACTTAATTACAATTGCAATCATGCTCGTTATTAAACGGTATGTTGTGGATGAGGATAAAATTCACGCAAAAATTCAGGAAAATAAACTAAAGCCTAAAACGCAAAGTAAGTTTCAGAAGAAAATGCAAGAAATGATGGAACAAGCTGAGGCTCAAAAAGCAAAGTCTGAAAAAAAATAGTCATTTAGTAGTTCAAAAAAAAGAAAGCTTCCACTTATTATGGAAGCTTTTCTTTTAGTACACAATTTGATTTAGTTTGATAAAATCACACGATCAATTACGTGGATTACGCCATTTGTCGCTTGTACGTCGGTCGCAATTATTTTTGAAATCCTGCCATTTCCGTCCAAGATTTGTGGTCCAGTTGTTGGCAACTGCACAGTAAAAGATTGTCCGAGAAAAGTGTCCACAATTTGATTGTTTGTTAGACCAGAGGCCAAAACATTTGCGCCAGCCACCACATGATGTTTAAGTGTGTTTTCAAGAACAGCAGCGGGAACTGCAGCTAAATTTGGCAAGGATAATTCTGTGAGTAGATTGCCAAAAGCAGTATTGTCTGGTGCGAAAACAGTGAATGGACCAGCGCCGCTTAAAATCCCAACAAAATCTGGCTGATCGTTTCTTGTTAGGGCCGCTACTAAATTTGAAAAGTTAGGATTTGCAACCGCGAGATTGACAACGGTTGGCAGTGCAATGACACTGTCCACGATGTGAATGACACCATTGTTTGCACCAATGTCAGCTCTTGATACTGTCGCACCACCATTCGAAGTGCCACCGTTCAGCACAACGCCATTACTAGTGTTAATAAACATGCTGATTTTGTTCGTAGATGACGCAGTTCCTGTCGCCATAGTCCGAACATATCCAGTTGTTAAACTAGAACTGTTTGCGGTGCCAGAAATGACATGGTTTAGCAAAACCTCTCGCAGTACTTGAACGGGAACTGCGTTTATGTCTGCTAATCCATTTGCACTCAGAAAGCTGTTGAACGCTGCATTGGTAGGTGCAAAAACCGTATAAGAGCCTTCTGCATTTAAGGTACTAACAAGATCTGCTCTTTGCAAAGCTTGCACTAAAATACTAAGATCTGCATTGCCTTGCGCAACCTCCGCAATGGTCTGACTTGGCACGTTTGGCGCATCATCGTTATCCGTACAGGCAACGAGGAAGATACTGGCAACCGCAAGAAAAGTGAATTTTAATTTTTTCATTTTATATATTTTTAAAGTTATAGGTCTAAATTACAATTCATTTTTGTTTAAAAAATAGGAACAAATGTTAAACAAAAGTCATTTGGCTTTCCGTTAACAATCGTAGAATGATTTTTTAAAAACAAATTAGTCCTCGAGATACTGTATTCTAAGTAGTATATTTGCATGCTTTTTGCATTATAATAATATAGATGTAAATGAGTTTATATAGCCAAACGTTTACTTATGAAAGCTAGATTTTTTACTTTTTTATTCTGTTTCTTCTGCTGTTTGGGTAACATCGCGGCACAGGGCAATCTTTTAGATGAAAATGGGAAGCGGCACGGCGCGTGGAAAGGTCTGTATCCAGAATCCCAAAGGGTAAAATACGAGGGTGTTTTTGACCACGGTAGGGAAACAGGTATTTTTACTTTTTATGATGATACTAAAGCGCATACTGTTGTGGCTACGCGTGATTTTACAAAGTCGCAAGATGGTGCCTATACTATTTTTTATGACAGTAAAAAAAATATCGTCAGTGAAGGAAACGTTATAAATCAGCGCTATGAAGGTGTTTGGAAGTATTATCACAAGGCTTCGAAGCAACTAATGACGGTTGAAAATTATAAGGACGGAAAATTGAACGGAGAGCGCAAGGTCTATTATCCAGACGGGCAAATCGCGGAAGAAGGCAACTATATTAACGATTCCAAGCAAGGTATTTATCGCAAATATTCCCTTAAGGGTAAACCTTATGAAGAGATCACGTACAAAGACAATCTTATTGAGGGATTCGCAAAATTTAATGATTCAGACGGCAATGCGGTTTCGCAAGGCAACTTCAAAAACGGCCTAAAAGATGGTGTTTGGGAATTTTTTGAAAAGGGAAAGCTCGTGAAGACGGAAAAATATCCAATGGTGAAGAAATTTGTAAAGCGCAAATTAAAGTAGTTTTAAAAGTATATTTTCAGATATAAATTAGTAGCATGAAACGTGTAGTTGTAGGTCTTTCAGGTGGAGTGGATTCAAGCGTCGCAGCATATATTTTGCAGCAGCAAGGGTATGAAGTGATCGGATTATTTATGAAGAATTGGCATGACGATTCCGTTACAATCTCAAATGAATGTCCATGGCTGGAGGACAGTAATGATGCCTTATTAGTGGCAGAAAAACTGGGGATTCCGTTTCAAACCGTCGATTTGAGTGAAGAGTATCAAAAAAGAATTGTTGATTATATGTTTTCAGAATATGAAAACGGACGAACGCCAAATCCTGATGTTTTGTGTAATCGTGAAATCAAGTTTGATGTTTTTATGAAGATTGCTATTGACCTTGGCGCTGACTTTATTGCTACAGGGCATTATTGTCAGAAGGGTAGTATTATGGAAGATGGAAAAAGTATATACCAGCTTTTGGCAGGAGCAGATCAGAATAAAGACCAATCCTATTTTTTATGCCAACTTTCGCAGGAGCAACTTTCGAAGGCACTTTTCCCGATTGGAAATTTAACGAAACCAGAAGTGCGTGCAATCGCTTCTGAAATGGAGCTTGTAACGGCAGAAAAACGTGATTCGCAGGGACTGTGTTTTATAGGGAAGGTTCGCCTTCCAGAATTTCTGCAACAAAAACTGCAACCGAAAGACGGCCTAATTTTCGAGATCGACCGAAATCATCCAATTTACAGCAATCCAGCTAAAGATTTTGTTGCTTCAGAAGAAGCAATAGCCCTTCAAGCAGACGCTATAAAATATACGCCTGAAATGGGCAACGTTGTTGGCAAACATCACGGTGCGCACTATTTTACGAATGGACAGCGTAAAGGACTAAATGTGGGCGGCACAACTGAACCTTTGTTTATTATTGCTACCGACGTTCAGACCAATACAATTTATACAGGAAAGGGAAATACACACCCTGGCTTGTTTCGGTCGGCATTATACATTAAAGCAGCAGAAGTGCATTGGATCCGCCAAGATTTGTGTTTAAAATCAGGAGAAACAATGCGTGTTCAGGCTAGAATTAGATACAGACAACCACTTCAAGACGCTACTTTGCATCAGTTTGATAATGGGTTGTATATTACTTTTGCAGAGCCGCAATCTGCCATTACGCAAGGACAATTTGCAGCATGGTATATTGAAAATGAACTCATAGGTTCCGGCGTAATTTCGTAAATTGTCAAGAAATTTGAATGACATGAAAAAGATATACACCTTAATTACCATATTTTTTGTAGCAGTTGCATTCGCGCAAGAAGATGCTTGGGTCTATTTTAATGGAAAGCAAAATGTATCTAATTTTATTGAGAATCCGCTGCAAATGCTGTCTCAAAGGGCTTTAGACAGGAGGACGGCCCAGGGCATCGCATTGGATTTTTCCGATGTTCCTATAGCCAATAGCTATGTTAATGCGGTTGACGATCTGGCAGGAATTTCGGTTTTGGCTCGGTCTAAATGGCTGAACGCCATTCACGTTCGCGGAACCATAGCCAATATTCAAGCAATTCGTTCACTCAGTTTTGTAGACCGCATTGAATTCGCCAACCGTGCATTAAACAGATCTAGTAGCGGAGCGCCTTTCGTTGCCAACCGGCCTTTAGATTCGCAGGTTGTTTTTCCCTACGGCGGATCATCGAACCAAATTCAAATGTTAAATGGTCATTTGCTACACCAACAAAATTATACAGGAACTGGAAAAATCATTGCAGTATTAGATGCTGGATTTCCTGGCGTTAATACGGCGCAACCGTTTCAGAGACTCCGCGACAATGGCAAAATATTAGGCGGGTATAATTTTGTTAACCGTTCAAACGATTTTTACACAGGAAACTCCCATGGCACATTAGTCCTTTCAACGATGGGTGGCTTCAAAGAAAGTCAGTTGGTCGGAACTTCGCCTGATGCTTCTTATTATCTGTTTATAACCGAAGACACAAGTTCAGAAAATCCAGTGGAAGAGTCGTATTGGGTAGAAGCAGCAGAAGCAGCCGATAGTTTAGGAGTTGATATTATCAATAGCTCGTTGGGTTACTTTGAATATGATAATCCTGGGTATAACCACAACTACGCGGATTTAAACGGTATTAAAGCATTCGCTTCCAGAGGCGCTAATGTTGCTTTTTCCAAAGGAATGGTGGTTGTGGTTTCGGCAGGAAATTCTGGCGGATCCGCAAATCCCTATATCAGTGTGCCTGCGGATGCCATTGGCGCATTAACAGTTGGTGCTGTTACAGCTTCAGGAAATTATGCAAGTTTTAGCTCGATTGGCCCAACTCCTGATGGCCGTGTCAAACCAGACGTAGTGGCACAAGGTCAATCAGCAGTAATTGCGACTCCTTCTGGGGCAATAAGCACAGCCAGTGGCACTTCCTTTTCTGGTCCGATATTGGCTGGAATGGTGGCTTCTTTTTGGCAGGCTGTTCCAAATCTCACCAATTTAGAGGTCGTTCAATTTATTAAACAGTCAGCCCATCTCTACAATAATCCAACAGCCCTTTTGGGATATGGAATTCCTAATTTTCAAGTTGCGGTGCAGCAAGCATTAAATAGCACAGAAGTTGGATCAGTTGAACAAATTGTTTATCCAAATCCATTTTCCAATCAAATCAACTTCTCTAGTTCAGGTTTTGAAAATGCAGAAGTAAAAATTTTCAATGCTGCGGGTCAGATGGTTGCTTCAAAAATTTTAACAACCAATAATCATACAATGGAGTTGGCTAATTTGTCTTCAGGTATTTATTTGTATAAAATTAATAGCAAAACAAAATCGGCTTCTGGAAAACTTATCAAGCAATAATAAGAATGAATAAAATTACATCACTATTTGGCATCAGCTATCCCATAATTCAAGGTGGAATGATCTGGAACAGCGGTTATAAATTAGCAAGCGCTGTTAGTAATGCGGGTGGTCTGGGCCTAATTGGTGCCGGATCCATGTATCCTGATGTATTGCGCGAGCACATCGCTAAATGTAAAAATGCAACAAATAAGCCATTTGGTGTAAACATCCCCATGTTGTACCCAAATGTTGAGGAGCTGATGAATATCATAGTCGAAGAAGGTGTCACGATCGTATTCACATCCGCTGGAAATCCAAAAACATGGACAAATTTTTTAAAGTCACATGGCATTACAGTTGTGCACGTTGTGAGTAGTTCAAAGTTTGCATTAAAAGCCCAAGAAGCTGGAGTTGATGCCGTTGTGGCTGAAGGATTTGAAGCTGGTGGGCACAATGGAAGAGAAGAAACCACAACTTTAACTTTAATTCCGATGGTGCGCGAACAAATTCAGATTCCGCTGATAGCCGCGGGTGGAATTGCAACGGGACGCGGCATGCTTGCTGCCATGATTTTAGGGGCAGATGGTGTGCAAGTTGGTAGTCGATTTGCTGCTTCTACTGAATCGTCTGCGCATTCGAATTTCAAGCAAACGATTGTTGAGGTGAAAGAAGGAGATACACAACTCACGTTGAAAGAATTAGCCCCTGTCCGTTTGATTAAAAATAAGTTTTTTAATGACGTTCAGGAATTGTATACCAAAGCACCAACTGCCGAAGATTTGAAACAATTGTTAGGCCGAGCGCGAGCCAAACGCGGTATGTTTGAAGGCGACTTGGTGGAAGGTGAACTGGAGATTGGCCAGATTGCAGGATTAATTCACGATATCAAACCTGCAGCTGAAATCGTAGCGGAGATGGTTCGGGAATTTGAAATTGCTAAATCGCAAATCGCACAACTTTAAAAAAAGAATTCGAATGAAAAATATACTGGGAATACTGCTTTTTACCGTCTTTGGATTTTATGCTGGAACAGCCGAAGCGCAATCTTATCGTTTCAAGGCAACAGGTTTTTCCGTGCTTGAAAAGGACGCAAAAGGGAAGTGGGGGAAATGGAGTGACTTTCAGAAAACAACGATTGTAATCTCATTGGACACCGATAAAAACAGGATTATTGTGAACTCCCGCGAATTACAGCTGTATAAAATTGTCAATTACGAAGCAAAAATTGACAACGAAACAGACTTGACGTATCCGTTTGTTTGCGAGGATGTTGATGGCGAGCGGTTCATTATCTCGATCATTACCCGAAAGAAGCAGGGCAGCCGCAAACAGATGTACATTAATCAGAAAAATGTGATTGTGGCCTACAATATTGAGAATCTTCCGAATTAAATTATAACTATATTCTTTATATGCAACGGCGCTGAATTTTTTCCAGAACCGGTTTTGACGCCTGTTATATGCCGTTTCGTTTATAGTTGATTAGGAATATCCATCGTCTGATGCAACACTCTAACAATTTCCATAATTCCATCTTCTGCTTTCTTGTAGATAATAAGATGTGATTTTACTCTAAATTGTCTGTAACCCAATCTAATTTTTCCGATATCTTTTCCACCTTCAAAATCTTCAACAATAAATTCTATCTCCTGGTAAATTAAGCGGTAATAATGATTAGCTTGATTAAGCGACCAATTTTCTAAAGTATAAAGCCAAATTTTGTCTATATCTTCTAAGGCTTGTGCACTTATACGATATTCATTCTTCATAGATGCTTTTTGTGAAGATTTGCCAAATGAGCTTCGGGATCAAAATTTGAAACCATTGCACTTTTTTCTCCGATTTCAATTTCCGCTCTAAATTTTTTTATTTTTTGTTCTTCCAATTCTAGTAATCTTAAAGCTGTCCGTACAACTTCACTTGCAGAGCTAAATCGTCCAGATGAAATTTCATCGCGAATGAAACTTTCAAAATAATCTCCCAGTAAAATAGATGTGTTCTTAGCCATGATTTTTACATTTAAAAATCAAATATACCAATTTTTGGTATGCGAATGTCTTTTTTGCGGAATTGTCGAGAAATGGCATATTAAGTCAGACTGTGAAAACCAGTTTAACATGAGCAGTCTGGAAGACACCATTTCTACTGATAATCTAGTTCGTTTTATAGACTTGTAATAGTATAGATTTAGAAAAGCTTGGGTTTGAGGTAAAGGTTTTAAAAACTCAAGGTCGGCCGAGTTTTGAAACGCAGCTGTTTCTGAAGATTTATTTGCATTGTTGTATAAACGGAGCATTTTGCATTTTGGAGCAACCAACTTACTTCAAAATTTAGCATTGCTTAGAAGTGGTTTATGCGTGTCTTGCATTTTTTGGAGCGAAAATGGGGTTTATTCACAGCCGGGCGTTTTCAGGCCTTGCGATGTGGCGGAAAAGCGAAGTGAATTTTCTCACTAGGTAAAAAGTTCAACGTGAAAAGCAAGCGTGAAATTATGAAAAACCAGCAATGATCGCGTGACGGCTGTTACCAACTGTGCATCATTCTTGATTCCAATAAGTAAATGATTGCGGAGGAGATAAGTTATAATCAGCTCTTAAACATTTTGGCTCATTATATTTTGTCTTACTTTTAATTTGAATTGCAAATCCTGTTTTTCGGTCCGCAAAATATTTATAAAAATAGTCTTCAGTTATACCTGAATGTTCTTTGGTCAATTCCCAAAGTGAAGCAAGATCATCGTTGAAGATTCTGTCAATTTGAAATTCTCCGATAACTTTTTGAACAGGAGAAGATGAGTAAACTAAAATAGTTTTGATTTTTTCATTTTTAAAAATAGATTTTCTAAACTCAAATTTCTTCGTTCCGTCAAAGATTTTATTAGCAAATTCTGGTTTTATTGACAATACTACTTTCATAATATGATTACTTTTTTTTGTAAGCAAATTTAACCAAAGTATTGAATTGATCATTAGTAATTTTGATAAAACCTCTAGGCATATTGAAGATATCTGGAATAATTCCTAATCTATTTAAATCATCTAGTGTTGGCTTAGGTGTAGGCAATGAATGAGCGTAAAGAAAATTAATTACAAAAGGCTTATTTTTCGGAAATTTATCCCACCATTTAGTTCTTAAATCTTCCTTTGAAATCATTGTTCGTCTATTGCACGCATTGAAAAACTCATCGAAATTCTGGAAATTTTTATTCACGTTTTCAACTATACAAATTGTCGTAATCGTACTTGAATACTTCTTGGGAGAAGTTTCGCCCATTCTGTAGACTAATATGATATCGCCAGATTTTAGAAATCTATCTGGAGAATGTGATATGTAAACTTTAGTTATTCTGTTTCTATGAGGTTCGTTTTCTGTGTATTTAGTTTTATCTTCTCTCGTGTTTATGCTATCAGGAAATAATTCCGTATGATATTGTGGTTCAATTTTTATGATGTACTTATCAGTATTTTTTGAAAAGAAAGGAAATGTGAGTTTTGGCTTGGCAGTGTTTACAGCCAAATTTTTTCCAAATGTCCTAACGTAAACTTTTTCAGTACCATTTTGAGTTGATTTTATTCCGTAATAGACAAATCCCCATTCTTCAAGCATATCTATTAATTGCTCTTGTTCAGGTCTTTTATCAAAAATTGTAACGTAAATTTCATCAACTTTATATTGAATTGCATTATCGAAAATTGTTTTGAGAAAACGCTCCCCAATTTTGTAACCGTTTCCAGTTACTTTTAAAGTTCCAATTTTAAGACGTTTCTTCTTTGAAAATATCGGTTCTATTTCAGAATAATTTTCTTTTTCGTCTTCTATTTTAATAAACAGGAAAGCAGTTAAGTTATTATCACTATAACAGACGTAGCAAGGCTCATCAGATTTTTTATTGAACCATTTATCAAATTCTGAATAGTCCTCGCGGAAACTGTCGAAAAATTGATCTTCTATTTTAACTTCAGCAAAATCAACTTTTTTTACTGCTAGCACTTTATAATTTACTAATTCAGGATTTTCGGCAGTAACTTTTTCGAGAAAACTCTGAATTTTAAATACTTGGTCTGCAATGCCTAATAAACTAGCTTTAGTGTGAATTTTTTTATCTTCTGAAATTAATATATCAACTCTTCCTTCGTAAACTTCATTTAATAGTATAGTGTCATTAATGTCATTAGCTCCATTATCAACTTTAGAACTTACAGCTAAAATGTTTTGCCCTAGTGGAGCTGAATGCTTTATTTTATTATAGCTCTCAATTTTTATATTCATTGTATCAAGAGCGCCTTTGTCTTTATATTTATTGATTTCTTCAACTGTCAAAGGATGAATATGTTTTGAGAATTTTAACCTGTCTAGCCAATTAAAAAGTTGTCCAATTTCTTGATTATAAATTTTATTTGCCTCTCTGTGAATTATTATGTTTGTGTCGAGTAGTACTTTCATCAAGTTGGATTTTGTTTGTATATTGTTGCGGTTTCACTGGATAGCTGCTAACGTCAGACTGTGAAAAAACCTTCTGCAATACTCAAACAAATATAGCTAAAAATTTGTAGGAAATACCCGATTTAACTATATTTATACATGCAACATATCCAAGGAATTTCCACACAATCAGTTTTATGTTAGCAGTTTAGAAGACAAGATTTTGGCAGAAAATCCGATTCGGTTTATTGACGCATTCGTAAATAGTATAGATCTAGAAAAGCTCAGATTTGAGGTAAAGATCTTAAAAACCGAAGGTCGGCCGAGTTTTGAAACGGAATTGTTTCTGAAAATTTATTTCTATGGTTTTATAAACGGAGCATTTTGCATTTTGGAGCAACCAACTTACTTCAAAATTTAGCATTGCTTAGAAGTAGTTTATGCGTGTCTTAGACTTTTGTTTTTGGAGGGAGATTGGGGTTTATTCACAGCCTGACGTTTTCGCGGCTAGCCGCAGTGGCGGAAATTTATACAAATGTTGGGAAGAATAACAATTTTGAAGTTAAATCAGGCTTGGTCGGACAAATGCCAGCCATTGTCGGTTAGCCCTGTTGGCAGCTGCCGGTAGTTTAAGCAATTAAATATATTAAGTTTACAACCGTTAGGACTGTCAATATTAGAAAAATATGCTGGTACTTATTTGAGCTTCGCAAGCCTATTAATACCAATAAAACGAGGCAAGGCAATATCAAGCCGGAAAACCATCGAAGAGAATAGATTTCATTTACGCCAACATTCAATAGCTTGATTGAATTAACCTCTTGAAATATTGGCGAAATATCTATTTTTAACTTTTGGCCTAGTGTGACATGAGAGAAAAATTCTTGTGAGACAGCTATGTTAACACTAGGTGTTTTTATGACATAGGAGTGATGAGAGTTTCCGCCCGCGTTATAATACTTTTCTCTCTTTTTTTGTGCGGCCGCAATTGCCTCAACCTTAGTAGTGCCTACCGCTAGAAAGTCTACTATAATTAACAGTGAAAAAAAAACAACTTATTAATATTACTGCTCTTCTATTGTGCTGTTTTTTCATCGAGTTTGGTTTTAATCTTCATGGAAGACGGAAAGGTCCCGTGGCCGCCAACGTTTCAGGGCCTGGCGAGCTTGTGAGGTTCGGAACGAACTATTTTCTGTTGCACATCAAAATTCTTGCGAAACGTGAACTCAACACAAAATCCGCAATTGCGAGAACTGGCTGTCAGCAGTAGCTTTCTTGAACTTTAACATACATTTGTAGCGATTTTATTTTGTATATTCCTTTTATATTATACTTTTGTCACATAATAAGAGTATTAAATTAATTAAATTGTAAAATCATGAATAATATTTTAGAGGATTTGAAGAAGTACTTCCGCGAAACTCCTCAAGAAAAAGTCATGAAAGACTGGGCGGAAACTGAAAGTTTCGACGAAGTCGGACCGAACATAGACGAGTTCTTTGAGGTTTCGAAAATCTTGATTAGATATCAAGGTAGTTTTTGGAAAGAAAAAGAAAATTGTAATATATTAGCAAACCCGAAGTATAACCTTCGGGTTTCTTTTTTTTAATCTAAACTTATGAGTGAAAGAGCAGCATTTCAATTAGACAAATATATTTTCAATTCGGTATTTATCGACCTTGAAAATCAAAAACCAACTGAAACAAGTATAAATTTCGAACCTTCTGGAATTTATAATTCCGAAAAATCCACTTATGATTTAAAATTTGTTTTTTTCAGCTTTCAGTGCTGAAAGTGGAGATAATCCTTTTATAAAAATACAATGCATAGGAACTTTTAGCTTTGAAAATGTAAATGAATTGGGAGAAATCCCTTCGTTCTTTTATAGAAACGCAATAGCAATTCTTTTTCCTTATGTAAGGGCTTTTATTAGTACGGTTACCCTCCAAGCAAATATTCCTCCAATGATTTTGCCAACTTATAATTTGTCGGAACTAGAAGCTCCACTTAAAGAAAAAACGACAGTAAAATAATCATTTTGAGTCGTAAAATCAAAATTTTCCAAACACTCGAAAATCGAGATAATCCCGAAGAAATAGAAAGGGATGGACCTTTTATTTGTAGGTGGCCAAATTCATGGCTAGGTACAGGTTTTTATTTTTGGGAAGCATTTGTTGAAAACTCTCATTGGTGGGGAAAATCTCATCTAAAGGGAAACTATATTATCTGTGAGGCAGAATGTGAGATGGACGATAACAACTGCTTTGATTTGGTTGGAAACACAACTCACATGAATCAATTTTATGAAGCTGTTTCTTTTATGAAAGAACAAAAGTTAATAAATAAAAAAACGACAGTTTCTAGAGTGTTAAATCATATGAGAAACATATCTAAAGTTTTAAATTGTGAAGCGATAAGAGCATTTGGAGTATATTCAATTAGTCAGCATTTATATCCAGAACATATTTATAGAATGCTTTTCGAAAATAATAAAATTCATTATTTAGACTTTAAACCTCCTATTCAACTTTGTGTTTATAAAAAATCAGGTTTGAATACCAAAAAGTACCATATTATATTTCCTGATGAATATAATAACAATTATATTGTTTAATTTCTAAATGATGCAATTATCCGTTTCTGCGGTAAAGTTACTGCTACCTTCAAACTGTGAAAAACCTTCCATAATCCTAAAACAAATATAGTTGAAAGTTTGTAGGAAATACCAATAGTATAGATCTAGAAAAGCTCAGATTTGAGGTAAAGATCTTAAAAACCGAAGGTCGGCCGAGTTTTGAAACGGAATTGTTTCTGAAAATTTATTTGTATGGTTTTATAAACGGAGCATTTTGCATTTTGGAGCAACCAACTTACTTCAAAATTTAGCATTGCTTAGAAGTAGTTTATGCGTGTCTTAGACTTTTGTTTTTGGAGGGAGATTGGGGTTTATTCACAGCCTGACGTTTTCGCGGCTAGCCGCAGTGGCGGAAATTTATACAAATGTTGGGAAGAATAACAATTTTGAAGTTAAATCAGGCTTGGTCGGACAAATGCCAGCCATTGTCGGTTAGCCCTGTTGGCAGCTGCCGGTAGTTTAAGCAATTAAATTTATTAAGTTTACAACCGTTAGGACTGTCAATATTAGAAAAATATGCTGGTACTTATTTGAGCTTCGCAAGCCTATTAATACCAATAAAACGAGGCAAGGCAATATCAAGCCGGAAAACCATCGAAGAGAATAGATTTCATTTACGCCAACATTCAATAGCTTGATTGAATTAACCTCTTGAAATATTGGCGAAATATCTATTTTTAACTTTTGGCCTAGTGTGACATGAGAGAAAAATTCTTGTGAGACAGTTATATTAACACTAGGTGTTTTTATGACATAGGAGTGATGAGAGTTTCCGCCCGCGTTATAATACTTTTCTCTCTTTTTTTGTGCGGCCGCAATTGCCTCAACCTTAGTAGTGCCTACCGCTAGAAAGTCTACTATAATTAACAATGAAAGGAAACAACTTATTAATATTACTGCTCTTCTATTGTGCTGTTTTTTCATCGAGTTTAGGTTTTAATCTTCATGGAAGACGGAAAGATCCAGTGGCCGCCAATGTTCTCGCGCTACAAGCAGTTTGGGACTAAACTAAGCCCTATTTTCGGTTTTGCCAAATCTTCCAAATACAAACATTTTTCCATTAAGCCAAATGCCCAAATTGCTTGTAGCGTGTGTTAAAGGCAGGCATTCTTATCGTCATTGTGTAAAAAGTTTATTTTCTGCTAAAATTCTTTTCAAATGGTCGCCCCAAAAAGTTACTTCTCCAAATTTGTCGACACAATTTTGAAGTGAATTCAATTTGTCTAAACTTGGCAAAATGTCATTTTCAAAGTCAGATTTAAGTTCAGCTATAAAGTCATTTAATTCCGTTTGCTCGGTCAATAAATAACCTGTTTTGTTTCTGAATTTATATTCCTGTCTGTTGTCGGATAAATAAGAACTTTCTCTTAAACCCACAGTCAAGTCGTAAACTGTTGGCTTTTTTTTGTCCACATCTTTCATTGTAGCTTTTAAAACAACACCAATATTGAAACAAAAATCAACTTTATCTTTACTGTTCCAAGAAAAATTCTGCAAGTTGATTACGGTGAAAAAGTCGCCTTTGTCTTTCCACCAAGTTTGTCCACTCGTTTGATATCCGAATGTTTTTAAAGCCGGCTTTAAGTATGTCTTGATAAAATATGTCTGTTTTTCTTTTGCAGTCATTTCGTTTTGTGTCGGTCTTTATGCTTGCCTATAACTTGTTTATATGTATGACAATGTCATACATATCCACCTGTTTGTGGAAAGATATAGACCACAACGTCACACATTATTTTATTTGCTAATATATAAAATTAATCGTACAATTAATCCTATGGACTGATAGTGCTTCGCGATGTTATTCGAGATCCTAAAACTTATTCTCGACTTCGGCAGCTTCAAGCATCAAGTAATGTAAGTCGGTGTTTTTAATGAAGGGTTTCAGCAGATTGCTGCCTGGCCCAAAAGCAGCAAGGTTCACGTAGTCGGCGGAATGATCCATGGAAATCCACCCAACAGAATTACTTTTTTTCTGCAGTTCAGCGAAAGCTTTAAACGGTAGTTTTTTGTAGTTGTATAATCCGCCGTCTTCACGTTGCAGCCCGCTATAATGCGAAAGTACGCCTTTTGCGTCTTCTTCTGAAATTGCACTTCCGTTCGCATAATCGATAATTTCACGCACTTTTGATACGGAAGAATCAGGGTGAATCTCGTTCAAAATCCATTCGTTTGTTTGGTTGTATTTCTGAATGCTATCAAAATTGTCATTCGCAGCTTTTCCGTAGATTATGCCAGGATTGGCATTCCCGTGGTCGGTTGTGATGATGACGAGCGTGTC
>JAKZAN010000177.1:0-70000 GCA_023053545.1 Lepidurus packardi
CCCAACCCCCCCAACCCCCAACCCCAACCCCAACCCCAACCCCAACCCCAACCCCAACCCCAACCCCAACCCCAACCCCAACCCCAACCCCAACCCCAACCCCAACCCCAACCCCAACCCCAACCCCAACCCCAACCCCAACCCCAACCCCAACCCCAACCCCAACCCCAACCCCAACCCCAACCCCAACCCCAACCCCAACCCCAACCCCAACCCCAACCCCAACCCCAACCCCAACCCCATAGTCCCATCAGACTATCCCTGCCTATATTCTTTAACCACCCTTCATTTTATCTAAAACACTTCTCCCAACTATACTCACCAACAAAATCTATTCCAAATTGACTGCCGAATGCACCACGAAGAGCCCAACAGCCCGATCAAAATAGTCTGCATATCAGATACCAATGGAGACCACTCCGGACTGCTCCAACTCGAAGGAGACATCCTGATTCACTGTGGAGACTTCACCCGCTCTGGCACCGAAAATGAGGTCTATGAGTTCCTCAACTTCCTCCCGAAACTCAAATTCAAACACAAACTAATCATCGCAGGCCACAAAGAGTTGACCTTCGACACTGAAGCCTATCTCTCAAAACTCCGGAAAATATTCCACAACGGCTTTCCCGAGTACGACGGCGATGTCTACAAGTCTGAGCTCATGTCACTCGACAATGTATACTACGTCGAGCACGATTACATTAACATCTAGGGAATCACTTTTTTCGCTTCTCCATTCCAACCCGATGCATTTGATATGGCGTTCGGCAGGACTGAGGAGGAACTTCGCGCGAAGTGGGAATCCATTGTAGACCCTGTCGATATCCTGGTCACGCACTTCCCACCGTATGGAGTTATGGACGAGTACAAGGGGACGAAAACGGGATGTGTGGTGCTGGGGGAGAAGGTGAAGGAGTTGAAGCCACGATACCATATCTTCGGACACAACAGAGAACAATACGGGGAGGTGGAAGTGGGAGGAGTGAGGTATGTGAACTGCTGCAGGTTCAATAAGAAGTTCAAGCCTGAAAATGGTGCAGTCGAAATTATTTGGACTGGTAATGCAAAATGATAAAGTTCAGTCAGGATAGTTTTGACTGCGAACCAAGTTTTACGGGAAACTCATCTTTTATTTAGGATTGGATTCCATAATTTCGAATTACATTCTAGCAAATGCATCGAACCACATTTTGGCCACCTTCGCCTTTTATGCTCTCCTCGCATCCACCCACTTCCAATCTAGCTTCTACGCCGCAAGACTCCCCACCCAAATCTTCTGCCCTTAACAGAACACCATCTCACACCATCCTGCCTTCCAATAAATGTCTCCAAAATACACACATTATCTATCAATGTGGCAGCTCTCCCGTAGACTATCTTTGCGTTCGAGACCCCAACTACACAAACACTATTCAATCTAAGCTCTTCCCGCAGTCTCCATAGATTCATAGACTCCGGTCTATTCCTCTGGGACTGGCCAACCCTCATTCCAAGTGCAGCAAAGCCCAGCTTCAGTTAGTCGCTCCTGATCAGGATTACAGCGAAAGGTAAGCTCAAATGATGAGAAACGGAGGTTATCGGAAACTAATGGAGAGAGTAGGCCAGCTGTAAAAGGAATACAAATACCTGCTTTTCGAATCACTTTAGTCGGCAAGAAGCGTTCATGAAAAGGCATGTAAAAGTGTGAAAAGTGGGGATAGTAGAATTTGTTTCGTGCCGAAGATTGTGGAGAAGCTGCGGAAACATGTTACTTATGTCTAAAGACGCGTCGAAAGAATACACGTGATCTAGAAATTGATTCCGCATGAAGTATATGTGCAGAAGGAAGCTATTGTCGAGAAGCCCACCCTGAGGGAGTAATTGGTATTCGTAGATGCGCAAAGGCTGCCCCCTGTCTTGGAAACGCGCCAAGTCATCGTCGCTAAGACCCGCGAAATAAGAGTGCAGAGTCAGAGACAGGCAGCTACCGCGCAGAACCTTTAGACAGCAAAGGCAAGAACACAGGTCCTTGAGAGAGCTGCTTGTGAATCTGCATAGCTCTTAAGGGAGTTAAAGATACGTCTGGAGAAGAGAAGAGAAGTCGGCACAAAGAATGCATGCCAGGCAAGCGAATCTACGTATCAGGATCACGAACCTGCCTTGGATTCGCACCCCTCTTCAATAAATATTTCGGAGTAGTCTCGCATTTCAAGTACTGCAAATTCTGAGGTCTTTTATCTGCCTTAAAAAGCAGGTTACCCATCGCTATGATCTTTCTATCTGTCTTGCTTGTCTCCATATATCCATTCAATACTTAAATAGCGGGTCCAGAAATTGGGATGTGGCTTTTTTGAATTTCTTGACTGTAAATACGATTTGATCATTCTATAGAGCTCATATCTCAGTTCACACTCATGTTGCCCATCTCGCTCGTCGGCACCCCTAATTGGGCCTTCTGCTCGGCTGTCAGATTCTGGGAAGCCTTGAACTTCAGAATCTCGCCGTAAGCAATTGTGCGGCCTTCGTCACGCAGAGTGAACCTTCCCAGGCCGGGCATAAAGTCAAACTTCTCCATGCAAAGTTCATTGCCAGCCTAAACCATATAAAAGATGTGGTAAGTTATTAAAGTACCTTGAGGTTGACGATTCCAGTCTGTCCATTCTTGATGAAGGTGGACTTCACAAGTTTATTGGTTTCAGAAGATTTCACTGCCTCAACGCTAGTAACCTCCACTGACTCGAGTGAAGCGTGCAGATGGATCACACACTGGTATCCCGAGCTCATCAGCTGTTTCTTGACAGGAAGTTCGAGGACAGTCAAGCGAGCCTGGAACTCTTCGCACACCTGGCTGTAGTTCATGTTGTTGCAAATCATGAACCCTCGCCTGACCTGCTATTCATCGAGATCCTTGACTTTGAGCTTTACGTTTTCGCCTGCAGTGGCATAAGGAAGTCTTTCATCTTTGGGGTTGAAGATTTCTTTGACTATAAAGTACTGTCGTGAAGGTAGCAACGATACGGTTTGATCTTCGACGAGAGTGCCGGACTCGACCTTTCCATAGAGATAAGTCTGTCCTTGCTCTTTTATCTTATCCATTACCGGGATTCTAAGAGGGGCGGTACCCGATCTCGCTGACAGAGGCGCTATGTCCAAGTACTCTAGGAGAGCAGGACCCTTATACCAGGGACACACTGTTTCGATGTTGCGCTTATCGATGTTGAGATCAGCCAGGGAGTCTGTGGGAATGAATTGGACATTCTCATATCCACAGGCACTCTTCAGATAAGCGGACACCTCTGTCTGGATCTTATCGAACCTTTTTTTATCCCAACCGATCGTGTGCATCTTAGTGACTGCGCAGAACAGAGTGTTGACTCCGAGGGCTCTGGCGAGCATAGCGTGCTCCTTGGTCTGTCCGTCCTTGTCGAAACCAGACTCGTATTCTCCCTCCTTCGCAGAAATGATCAAGATGGCGAGGTCAGCCTGGCAGGCTCCCAGAATCATGTTGGGAACATAGTTTTTGTGCCCGGGAGCATCGAATACGGTGTATCTTCGAACTGCAGACATGAAGATAGTCTTAGAGCACTCGACTGTCTTTCCCTTTTCTCTTTCGCGTTGATCGATATCATTGATGTAGGCAAGTTCCCAACCCTCTCGCCCGTTAGCCTTGGCTTATTGCTGCAGTTTCTTGTATTCCTGTTCATCGACCAACCCCATATTGAGAGTGATTCTGCCGGACAGGGTAGACTTACCAGCATCGACGTGTCCAATGAAAACCATGTTGACGTTAGGCTTTTTGAGGAGCTGGGCGTTGGGGTACTTGACTTCATCCCAAGCGGTGTTATGAAGAACTTCGGGATCATTTTTTGGGTCATCTTTTCGGACAATTTCTTTCTCTTTCTCAGGTTCTTTGGGTTGCCCAGATTCGGTTGCCTTCACGGGAGCAACCGCAGTGGTTTTTTTGTCCTTCTTACCTTTTTTTCTGAAGTCAACTCCAGCCTTTATATCTTCAAGATATTGGGCTTGCTTGTCGAAGAGCTGGGCACCGATGGGATTCATGTTAATCCTGTAGTTTTCGAATCTGGCTTCAAAATCTGAGAACAGATAGACCTGGCCGTAGCCGATGTAGTTGACTACGAAGTCGTAGAGCACATCCAGGTAAGTGGTGTAGGCCTGTTGTTATTCGGGAGTCCACTTTCTGTCAACAATTTCGCGGAGTTCGCCGATGGAGTCGACGTACTTTTTGAAGTAGTCGATGTACTCGGGGTAGAGCTGGTAGTAGCCCAGGTCCCAGTGGCCCATATACTTTTCCTATTCTTGCTGGTCCATGCTGCTCTATAGAATGATCAAGTACGTATAGGAGTCTGCGATAGTTTGTAGCGAATATATGATTATTACTATTATTATAGGAAAATGTTGTTGTTGCCTCTAAAAATCACTATATCATCACCCTACACTCTTTTACTAACATCTATCATTAACTCTCGCATTATCCCGCACCACTATCATCAGATATCGGGGTATAGCATGTTCGGCTCCCCTGAACCCATCGCTTTTTGCCCAGCCACAACGGGCTGCCCCATAATCAGAGGAGCTGGGACGCTGTTTGAACTCAAACCCATGTTGTTTCCGTAGTACCCTTGTTGTTGTCCTCCCATGGCATTGAACCCCATATTTTCTGGTTGCGAGTATCCCTGGTGTTGTTGTTGCTGATGCCCATGCTGATTGTCGTGCCCATGATGATGATGATGTGAGTTCTGATGCTGGTGGTTCTGGTTATTGGCATATTGATTGTGGACCATGCCGAGTGGTAGCTCAAGTCCTAGGATGTTTTCAGGGACAGTGACAACAGGGAAGACGAGCCAATCAAGATGCTTATGAGAGTAGCCACCGTGTGCGGGACCAAAACTATAGCCGGGATTCCTGCTTTTGAAAGGGATAGCGTCTTTGTCGAAACGGGGGTGGCCGAATGTCTTTTTGAAGCCTCGGTAAGTTTAGAAACCAAGGGAGAACATCATTTCTCTATTAGCGCAGCATTCAACCACATAAATATAGTCGTTTTCCATTATTTAGAAAACCTCCTCGTGGATCTTGCCCCCGGTCAGCGATCCAAGAGTAGCAGACAAAAGCGTATTGTCTCTGGCGTTGTGGCTTGTCGTAACCACCCTTCCGTCGGCTGAGACTCAGTTATTCGAGTATGAGAGTTACCCATCTAGTAGCGGAATTCTATTCCAACCATCCGTTTGTCGCAGTAGTAGCCTTTGACTCCTTTGATTTTTTTGAAGCCGTGTCTCACAATCACCAGGTCGTCGAACCGGGATTTGGACTTGTGGGTCTCGATGCCCATCTGCGCAGCTACGGGTTTTTGGTGAGAGTCGATGAAGCCCATCGGTACGGGAAACTGCATGTTCATGTTTGTGTTGGGATTTATGCGTATTCAAGTGTCCTAATTTATTAAACTCATTGATTGCATATCTATAACTTTCTTAAACACAAAACCGACTGTCGCTCCACAGCTTCACGAACCTAGCTACACGCTGACCAGTAAGGACAATCTCTTCGTTGAATGACAGATACACGTCGGAATCACTCTTTCCTGACATTCTCGATAAGCCAGGTAAGTCCGTCCTCGAGGCCCTCATTGGTCTTGGCCGAACAAGCTGTAATAGTCCACTTGCGGGTGGTGATCGAATCGATTTTAAGGAGGTCAACGATCTGAAGGAGTTAAAAAGGAAATGCGTTACCTCACCGGGCTGGAGGGCTTGTACGAGATCCTGCTTGTTGGCGAAGATAAGGAGGGGGGTACCAGCTAAATCCTTTTCCTACGACGAATAGATTAAAAAATGAGTTACGGCTAGCAGCTTCTCCAGCTCTTATCCTGCTTCTTTGATTCTATTGGTGTCGGCAGAGTCGATCACATACACTAATGCATCAGTGCCCGTGAAGTAGTTGGCCCAGTACTCGCGTAGCGCTTTTTGTCCTCCGATGTCCCACACGTTGAGTTTGAACTTGTCGTGGCTCAGGTTCTTGATATTGAAGCCCTGAGTAGGAGTGATGGTGGAGATATCCTCGTTGGAGAGGGACTTGAGGATAGTGGTTTTTCCTGCATTGTCGAGGCCGAGGACGAGGATGCGGAGTTCTTCCTTCTTGTTTTTGCGGAGGTTGCGGAGGATGCCGATGAGTCCTCCTCCCTGGGTCGTGGATTTCATGGTTTTAAATTTAGATTGGCTGGGCTTTGGTATAATGATTATAGTCTCAGGACTGCATCCACGCAGGAACTTATCCCATACCAACAAATATCCCTATACTTGTTGCACCTCCTAACTCCAACGCAGCACATGAATAATAATAACTGGCGCGAAAATCTAAACAGGCGCATCGTCCTCGACAATGGCAGCTCCCGCATCCGCATCGGCAACGCCTCCTCGCCCAAGCCTCTCGAGAACTGGTACAATATAGTCGCCACTGACAAGACCAACGGCAACAAACTCATCGGCGATGACATCCTCAAAATCTGGGACTAAACTAAAGTCATCTACGAACGCTCTAATGTCCGTGGCGCCACCATGAAGTTCGACCAACAAATCACGCTTTGGGAAGAAATGCTTGCCAAACTTCCTGAAGTCTAAGCCAAGAAAACTGGTCTCGATATGTTCGAGTGCTCTCTCACTTTTTCGCTGCTGCCTCATCTGCCGCACAGCGTCCTCGAGCGTTACTTCGAGGTGTTCTTCGAATACTTCAACTTCGAAGCAGTCCTCGCGTCACACTCTTCTTAATTCATCTATGACAAGGCCAAAAAGGACTATGGCCGTCATGCAATATCGCCAGGATTTGAGTTGTCCCCGAAATATTGCCTGGTCATTGAGACTTCGGACAGTGCCACCTATTTGTCGCCATTCCTCGACGGCCGACTGCAGGCAAAGGCCATCAAGAAGATAGATGTAGGGGGCAAGCTTCTCACGAACTGGCTCAAGGATACTTTGAGTTTCAGGCACCTTGATCTTAAGAACAGCGATCTCCTAATAAAGCAAATCAAGTAAGACTTATGCTATGTGTCGGCAGACTTTGTGGGCGACATGCGTAAATGCAGTTCCGGAAAACAGGGAGCTGCAGCTCTGGCCAAGCACTTCATTCTTCCGGACGAGGAACTCATGAAAAGAGGCTATGCTTCCGACACCTGGGACGAAAGTAAATTCCTCATCCTTTATGCCAGACTCATATTCCCAGAAGATTACCCTCGACAAAGAGCGCATCCAGGTGCCGGAGATCCTCTTCAGCCCTCAGGACATCGGACTCGAACAGTGTGGCATAGTGTAGGCTGTCTACGAGACTCTCGAATTTGCCAATGAGGACTTGCGCCATAACTTCCTGAAAAACATTGTGCTCACAGGCGGAAACACTGGATTTCGGGGTTTCAGCCAGCGCCTGTATCGAGACCTGAGGCAGGAGTGTCCAGCATGGGTGAAGCCCCAGCTCTACATGATGACTCAAAAAGATGAGGTGTACGAGGCTGCGGTCGATGCAAGCAGAAAGCCTACTTTCCCGGAGCAAGTAGTGACGAAAGCTACTTATAGAGAAAAGGGTTTCTCGTGCTTAAATATTCCCTGATATGTCATATGTGGCCACTTATTTCTATTTACAGTTTCATATTGTGATTCGGACGAAAGCCTGCATCCAATAACTGAGGCTAATGTTCTTGAGGATAAGGTTCGATACCATACAATATACGATCATTTTTTGGAAGCCAGCCAGTTCATTGTCAGAGGCCTGTAGACTTGCTAGAATGCGATCGACGCCAGAACAGCCCCGGCGAAAGGGCCCAGGATCAGAACCCACGAGTCCACGAAGATCACCCACTGGTGGTGGTAAATTGCATAGAATATTTCCATCCCGATAGCCAGAGCAGGGTTAAGGCCCTCAGTGCGGAAGGAAAAGGTGCGGGCGACGAATAAGGCAGTCACAATGGATAGGTATACCCACAGTGTGCCATTCAGGAAGGTCGTTTCCTTGCAGGTGATCACCAAGATAAAGAAAGTGAAGATGAAGGTGCCGATGATTTCACCACCGAACTCCATGAACTGTTGGCGCACAGTCAGACCCTCGACGATCGGAGCAGTAATGTCATCGACAAGCAGCCAGGCTACACTCATAATTGAAATCATTGGTGCATTTTTTACCGAGGAAGCAGCCGAAGAACGCGCCCACGATCTGCGAAATCATATAAAGTATGCCTGCCCTCAGATTGATGTCCGAATCTTTCTTCATTACAAACACTGTGGTGACGGCAGGATTGCAGTGACCTCCAGTCAGCTGTCCACACCAACAGATTGCCAGGAAGAGCGACAGAGAGACGAAAAAGGTGTGTGCGGGGTTGGGGATGGGGACATAGTTGTCAGGAAGAGGGTAGGGAGGGGGCTGGTGCTGGCTGCAACAGATCCCATAGGCAAAGATAGCGGTGCCTATGAGTTCGAAGAAGATGATGCGGAAGTAGTCGTAGCCGCACATGATGCATTTGGGGAGTTCCTGTGAGGGGGTAAAGAGATGAGGAGTTACGTGTTGGCTGGCCTGGTAGCCGAATGGTCTTTTGAGTTCGATTTCTGTCATGGAGGATTACTAGCGAGTAATTATATAATTAGGATGCTGCCTGATGTTTTACGTCTAAAAAAGATATTTTTTATTGGTTGCTCGCGAGTCAGTTCTGCCATTAGATTTTTCAAATCTCTTCCTTTTCACCCAGATCATGCCAACAATAACCAGCACCCTCCGCCCCTTCCCAATCGCTTCTCACACTCCAGCCCCTCCCCGCATCCATAACACAAGCCATACACTCCCCCACACCCTCACCCCTTCACTTATTTCTTTATCCCTCGCCTGCACTCTACTATATAATATCACAATTCAACCAAACTCCACAACCCTTCATACTCGCAACCACCATGTAGCGCTCAAAAAATTAAAACCCCTCGAGTAGCCGCTGGAGTCATGAAAAACCTGATCATAACCCCTCCTTCTTCCCCAAGTCTTCCTCATACGAACCACTCAAAAAACGTAGCTTTCACCGGCGCCGAGAAAGTTCTTCCTCTTCCTCATCATCGAGCCGTAGCTCTAGCAGACCGCGCAGAGTAGAGGACCTGTATGCAGACCTTCGTGGTGCTCTGGAGAAGTCCGACATGAAGGAAGTGTACTTGCTTGTGAAAGATATTTCTCGCATGATGAAAGAGGAACTCGGCATCCTCAGAGTGAGCATAGCGAACACCTTCGGATTCAACAAGTCGGATATTGAATAATTCTTTGGTAAGTTTGGCAGGATCGAGAGTGTCATCATCAAGTAAAGCAAGGTCAACAAGGATCTCCCAATTGCGCAATCGGTCAAGTAGCCCGATTCAGCAACTAACACATCCTAAAACCCTTCTACCAGCAATGAGAGCGTGGCTTACATCATTTTTTCGCAGTACTTCTCAGCAGTAATGGCAATGAAGGTAGTCAACAGTGTCAATGAGAAGGAGCGAATCGCCAAAGCCAAGATTTGCGTTACCGATGACTCAATCGTAGAAGAAGACATCTGCAATCCCATGATTGGTGACTTTGAGGACTCTGACTTTATCCTTGAGATCGAAAAAGAAATGCCGCAGCCTCCACTCATCCAAACCCCATCAGACCTGGTGGTTTACGGTGAGTAGCCGCCGGGAAATACCGAGTTACTGGAGTCGGCAAAAGACTACAAGTACTTTGGCATGATAGGAGTGGACTTAGAAGACCGGAACTTTTGCCTGAAGGAGAGAATCACAGGCGTGAAGGGTTGCAATTTCCTTCGCATCTATTACCTGTGTGAAAAGGCAGTACGCTTCGAAAACTAGGTCCAAGAAAGCTTCGGAACAGGAGTAGTAGGCAGCACCCCGAACTCAGCCTTGGCGCGTCGCAAGAAGTTCCAGCAGGACTTACACTTGAAGCTGGTTTGTTATAAGATGGCCAACGTGCATCGGGATGTGGCAGTGTACGCTAATAATTTATCGAAGTACAACACTGCGATTCGGTACCTGCATGAGCTGTTCGAGCAAATAGTGGAGGAGTACAAGAACTCGCGCGAAAAGAGTTGCCAAATCATCCCGAAGGACATCCATGTGCGGAGGTGGGAGAAGTTCAAGGGGGAGCCCACGCTGAAGTTCCTGGAGCCGAAGCCCAACGAGAGTCAGAATGTCGGGAATAAGTCGAGTTGAGGGAGACTAGAACTTGGCTAGGGTGTGTTCGGGATGTGGGTATTGGGTGCGTACGGATGAGTTTCCGAACATGCTACTAATTAGCTAATTGGGATTATTTGATGTTAATATCGCAGGGCTGGTAGGCAGAGCCATCTGGGTTCTATACAAGTTACCCTGCCTAATATATTTTATTGCGAAATTACTCCTCCTACCTGCTATTATCTCCATGATCCAACGCCCTCTCCTTCCCAGGCTCTCCTAGCCTTCTCTAAATAATTTGCTTCCGAGTCTAAATACCCAAGAACTCTCCCTCCATTCCCTCCTCACGCTCTTAACGACCACACTCCTAAAAAAACTGGACTACTCTCTCGATTTTTATTTACTAAAACTCCGATCTCCCCCTTTACAGAATTAACACTCGCATTCTAAAAAGGGGGCCTCTTGGTCAGACTGCCGCGTACGAGCCGCAGTCATTCTTCAAAAATCCTATGCCCTCAACAAGGCCAGCTTGAAACAGATCAGCAACAAACTCAGATTCTGGATGGGATCCGAGAAATGTCCTTTTACGAAGAGGCTTCCAACCATGATAGTCTATTATGGAGTTTCGATGACATCTGAGATTCTATTAGCAGGATCAGTATTGATGAGCATGACTTGGTAATTAGTGACTTCGGTACTCGGGCCGATGAACCAATAATTCAGAAAATTGATGACTGACCCTTCCTTAGTAAGTCTTTGGGTTTTCTATGTGTTTGGGTTGCTAAACTCAGGATTTGTCGGGACTAAGATTCATGTAGGGTCCAGTGTAAAGAACCTATGCCGGCTGATAAGAGGACCGAACCGAGGCGAACAACTCAAGAGGCTGATGGGATCATTCCGGAACGAACTGGAGGCGGAAAAGCTGCGAAAGAAGGAGTCGGCAAAGGTCCGGTACTAGCGGGTGGCTAGAATGTATGGGCAACGTAGACGGAGGCTATAAAACTGGGTACTCAGTTGATAATTAAGGAGTGCTGGGGGTTTCTTACTAATCGATGGAACTAAGTCCATTAGCTTGACTTAAACTATTAAATCTAACGTGTCTTAAGTTTTCACAAAAACCTCTTAGTATCAACTTTTATGCTGCATCTTTTTGTCCTCACAAGTCTTCATCCTACACTACTAAAGTTTCCTAACGCCTTTTGATTTCCTACAGCCTCGATAGAATATCAGTCTTAGCCTTCACCAGACAGAAATTCACGAACTTCTTCGACACTCGATCCGAAGAGGTGTAGTCCACTGGCTCTCGTTTGTTGTTTCCGAAGAACTTGAAGGTGGGGTAGCCGCTGATACTATATGGTCGCCCCACCTCCCCGTCGGTAGTCATGTCCACAGCCCCTACATTAACGATGCCCTCGAGGATGTGTGCTGTCTTTTCGAACTCAGGAACTGTATGTTTGCAGTGTCCACACCAAGGAGCTACGCAGTAGAATGGATTTTATTAGTTATTAATATTGGCCTTACCGTAAAACTCGATGAGCCAGGACTCTTCGGATTCAAGTACTTCGGTCTTGAAACTTTCTTTGTTGAGCAAAACAACTTTCGAGCCGGGTTAATAGAGAGCGAGGCAGGTTCCGAGCCAGGCCAGCAACAAGAGGCAGACCTTGTGAGTGCGCATGGTGGGTTCGCCGAAAATGGGTTTATATACGTGTGAGATGATTATATAAGCCGTAATCAGATTCTTCCCTCCGGTTCCAATCCAAA
The DNA here is from genome assembly GCA_023053545.1 of Lepidurus packardi. Classification (NCBI taxonomy): domain Eukaryota; kingdom Metazoa; phylum Arthropoda; class Branchiopoda; order Notostraca; family Triopsidae; genus Lepidurus; species Lepidurus packardi. The sequence continues at coordinate 11,919 of JAKZAN010000177.1, forward strand.
TCTATTATCTTCAACTACCAGTTCTACTCCCAAATCATTCCAACCCTCATGCACACAAGTATCAATTCCTTTAAATTTCAGCCATACACCCAGCCATCAAGCAACAATTGCGTACCGGAGCCTGTGCGCACCGCCCAGACTCAGTACCTGGCCTGCCAAACTCTGGTCCTCATTCTCGAACACCTTGCTATGGGGGTTCTGATCAGACTTCTCGATGAATTTATCGTTGATGAACAGAATTTTTCCTTCCTTAGTCACCACTCCCACACTGTCATCAGTCGCGAAGATCCTGTTCACGGATTCTGTCTGAGGGAAAGCTGTGGGCTTGAAGGCGATATCCATACCACTGTAATACACCTTTCCGTCATCGGTCTGCAGGATCAGACTGTTACTAGAGATTTCGAAGTCGGTGACTTTGTGTCCGTGGTAGGCCTAGTCCAGCACAGGAGTAACCTCACTGCGGTACTTATCAAGCACAACTTTCGGGTGCTCTCTGATTCCCATAGCGCCCATACTGTTCTGGCCAAAGGTGTACAGTTTTCCATTGTCTATATGCTTATATGGGCTGATGCGTACCTGCGAGGAAGACGGTGAAGCCGCCTGCAGACTTAACTTTTGTGATGTGTGTATGTCTCTTGTGCTGCCATTGGTTCAGGCTTTTCAGCTCCTGAGGCACCAAGGAATAGTTTTCATCCAAAAGTCTGCCCTGGGAGGCATGGCCCCATCCGAACACTTTATGGTTGTCAGCTATAGCGATCGTGAAGGAGTCTCCTGCAGAGACGTGGGTGAAGCGGGTGTTGCTCAGTTCGGTCAGCTCGGTGGGTAAGGCTCTATCGCCCAAGGATTTGAAGCCAAGGGGGCTAGTTTCTATACGTATGAAAGTGATGCATTATTTTAATATGTTACTTGCGAAAAGGCCGGTGAGAATGGGGAACCTTCCCAGTCCACCATAGCCCCAAGTGAAGAGACCCTGGTCAGTGATTACGATGTTATGGTTGCTGCCACAGGCGAAGTCGCTGATAGTGAGTCTGTTGGTTCTGAAGAAATCGATGAGCCTGGGGGAGTCGTGATTTTATTATCCGGTTCCCAGCTGGCCGAAGTCACCGAGACCAACGCTGTAAAGGTTGTTTTCCTCTGAGATTTGAGAGAAGGAAGTGGTACCTGTGAGGATGAGGGCGTGTTGCGAGCCGGTTTCCACTCTAGAGGCGTTGGGGACTTCGGGGTTGAGCTTGGGGGTGTAGGGGCTGTCAGGGTTTTCGCCCCAGGTGAGAAGGCGTCCGCTTCTGGAGAAATTGCTGACGATTCTGGTGATTTGGCGAGCGAGCATGGTGTTGTATATTATGTGGATTATATTTGTTTGAGGAAATGATTTGATGTTGTTATAGATGGCGAGACGCCTGTGTCTTTGATACTATATGCGACTTCAATATCATACCGACTCTCTTCGCTATTGGCATGCCACCCACCTTTGCCAGACACTCGAACACTCAGTCTTCTGTTCTTCAATCGCTCGTCACTCCTGTGCTCGGAAGTATCCCTTTCAGTTTACAGAAATGTGGTTGCAATTGTGGCATCCATGGAGTTAATGAATTGGATTCGCAGTCGATAGATTATGGAAAATACAGGCTTGGCTTTGGCTGGGGATGTCTCCGACTAAAGCAGGATGACGGGTGTAAAAGTGGAAAGTCAGGATTGGAGTTGATGGGTGTTCAATAATGAAGTAGTGGCACGTTTTCTGTTTCTAAGTGACATCAGACTATGATGCTGCCTGCGCAAAAATACAGATAAAATGATCAAGGTACAGCCGTGCCACGATTACTTGGGAAGAGGTTATTAGTGTCGGTAAACATGTATATCAGTAGATCCCAGTCATTCAGTATATTGAAACAAGCATTCTCGCTGCATTCCCGAATTAATCTACCTGGGAAAGTCAGCCAGCTCATTAGTCTAGAAACCATCATTCAAATGCTTCATTCTTCACGATCAGCTACTAATTTTATTTCTCCCGAAATTGATAACCATGGAAAACAGCAGTGCCTCCTCCCTCAAAGTCTCTATGATTGGCATGGGCTTCGTTGGCACCGCCATGTTCACCAGTTTCCACCACAAAGGCATGAAGTCCGGACCAACCTTTTCGGCTTCGACAAATTCCTTACTGGCCCCAACATCCACACCTTCGAGGAATGCCTGGAGACCGATTTCATGTTCCTAGCCCTGCCAACCAAGTACAACTCGAGCCTCAAACAGTATGATAAGTCTGCCATCCAACAGACCTGCTAAAAGTTGGAGGCTGCCAACTACGATGGGCTCATCGTGATCAAGAGCACTGTGGAGCCTGAAACCACCGAAAAATTGGTGGCCAAATATCCCAAACTATCCTTCGTGCACAACCCGGAATTCTTGAGCGCAAAGACAGCTTATGAGGATTTCCATAATCAGAAACATGTAGTTCTTGGGAAATCCTCCAGCTGCCCGACCAAGAAATTCGAATCTTTGAAGGACTTCTACCACTACTACTACCCAGACGTCAAGATCTCTGAGTGCACTTCCCTCGAGTCGGAGTCTATGAAGATTTTCTGCAATTGCTTCTACGCAGTCAAGGTTCAGTTCTTCACCGAGATCTATTTGTTATGCCAGAAGACAGGCTGCGACTACGAGAAGGTGCGTGATATGATGTTGGGGAACAGCTGGATCAACCCGATGCACACGACGGTGCCAGGGAGCGACGGGCAGGTGAGCTACGGTGGCTACTGTTTCCCGAAGGATACGAATGCGCTGAACCAGTACATGGCTCGGGTGGGGACAGCGAACGGAGTGCTGGAAGCGTGCATAACATAACGGAACAAGATGCGTTCAGACCACATCAACTAGGAGTGATGGTATATGTATATATTGGATGGTTTAGGTCCGATCAATGAGTTCGCGTTGGGCAATTTTCGCGAGGAATAAAAACAGTGGATTAACTATCAGGATTGGTTGTTTAGATATTTTTAGGCTGCCTATGCCACCAGAGAAACCGAAAAGTAACTCCTTTATATCTCACTATAACTGTCACCAGTTTCACACTCAGCCAAAAACTTCGTCATCATACACCTCCTCTGGCGTGCCCTCTTCTTAGCCATTCTTTCCCGCTCCCTCAGCGTCCTCAGCCTTCTCATTCCTGGCCTCCGCAGCAGCTTCTGGTTTTTCCTCTTCAGCCACTCGGGACTATCCAGTATGCCCATCTTGTTCCAAGTTCTGCACAGCTACAGTCTCCTCAACGGGAAGCACTAAAGGCTTGTCAGGGGTTACCTCTACGCCTTGTGCCTGTTGGGTGTTTTCAGATACGGCTTTTATCTAGGCAACTGCATCCTATTGAGTCATCGTCTTTTACTGCTGGGGATCTACTGAAACCTTTTCTACATATTTTGCTTTAGGTTTGGTAACCTGAGTCTTCGGCTCTGGTTTCTGAATAGTCTTTTCCTCAGGCTTCTCTTGAGGTTGTTTCTCCACGTACTGCTTCTTTTCTACCTTTGCTTTGGGCTGACTGCTGTCTTCCTCCACCTTCCTGGGAACTTCTACAGGTTTTTCGGGAGCGGGTCTCGTCAATATCTTAGCAGGTTTGGGCTATGAAGGTGCTTGTCCTGGACCTGTGACGACGGGTACTTATACGATAGGGGCAGGTTCCGCTGGTTCTACTTCTGAACTCTGAGGTTTCTCTTTCTCCAAGGTTTCTTTGAACAACTGATTCTTCTTTTAAGCATATTCGGAAACCTTCTCTTTAAAGGTCTTCTTATCTTCTTTGACCGCGTCTATTAGAGCCTTTTCATCAGCCTTGGGCACGTAGACTTTGTGTCTTTGTGCTTTATCTACAACTGTGATGTAGCCTTCATTCGGGTCTTATTTGCGGTTCTTCATCAAAGCCTCTGCCACATCAAAGGGGCAGTTGATGATTTTACTTACCTTCTCATATTCTAACAACGACCCTATTCCGCGGTTCTTGAAACGCGAATGGAAGAGAGGAATGCTTCCATCCCATCCTTTGTGATCAGTCACCTTCCTAACGTCCACTAGTCTTGTCCATACTTCAATGTTGAAAAGCTCTCTGAAGCCAAATCTCCCACCCCATAGGAAATTGACGAGTCCTTTTAGATCTGTTTTTCCGAAGCTTGGCCTCTCGAAAAGAACTTCATACTCTTCATTGTCGATGCCGACTATAATTGCCTTCTAGCCAAAGAATTCAGTGTTCAGACAAACTACACGATCGCCGATGGCGTGGACTTCAGGCTGCGTCTTGAGGTATATCAAACCCTGTTAGGTGAGGGGTTTGGAGATCAGCATATTTGGATCGAGTTCCAAAACCAATGATCGGGTTTCTTGGCGTGAAACCTGGGAAGCTGCGAAATATTTGAGGAGGTTCTCGATCTTTTGCTTAGACACTCTTTTGGAGTTTAGTTAAGAGTTGGGATGATGGATCTCTTCTTTTTTGAGCAACCAAATATAGGCTTTCATGAGTGGCTGGTTGGGGTCCTCATCGTTGGGGAACACATCTTAGGCGACAATATCCCTGTTCCATTCCGGAGATTTACTCTGTGTCTTGCTTTCAGAAATAATTTCCTCATACCTCGTTTTCATGAACTAGAAAACTCTTGGGTACGCCTGCTTGTACTCGTGCAGCAGAGTCACAGCCTGCAGCGACAGCTCCAGCCTGAAGAATACCTTGTAGATGTTGCCGTCAAAGTGACCATTCTAGTCATGAGGAATTCTCACAAGTGTTGGCACAATTCTACCTTAATTTCGCTTGATCAGGTTGAGACCAAGATCAAGAGCCCTAGGCATGCCGCTAGCTGACATCTTCGAACTATCCAATAGCACCTGGATAGTGTCCAGGATCTGCAAAAGTACCACCTTGTCGATTCCGAGCATATCAGCGACGAACCCTAACTTAAAGAAACACTCATTCGTATTGATGGTATTCAGTAATTATAAGGGGATGGTTGGAACAAGTTCATGGACTGCAACTTTGACCTTTTTTCCTCCAGAGTAGCCTACGACCTTCGCCAGGGATCCTGCAGTCTTTACGGAATTCCCTAAAACCACAACTTCCTGGCCAATGGGCAGTTCTTCTTCAAGACTAGGCGCCTTGGTACTGATTCTCTTGGTGAAGCTATACTTGTAGGATTTGTTGACGACATTGCTTGGGATGATACGAGTGCCGTACTCCCAATAGCTGGGGTAAAAGCCTCCGTTGAGCTTGCGGACGGTTAGCTTAGACTCCTTTATGAGGTATATTTTGTCAGTAAAGAGGAGCTACACGCCCGAGTAGTGGTTGTCTACGATTTATTTACAGACTTCAAATATCTTTTAGGGTTTGGAGTTGTTATTGAGGCTGCCGTCCAACTCGTAGTCGCTGAACCTAAACTCTTCTACGCAGACAAATGCCTTTCTACTGGCTACTGCCTCCACCATGCCGAAATACTCGTGGGGGTATCCGAAGTACACCTCAGCTCCTAATTTGAAGCCAGGGGCCTCTCCTGTTTTAGAATTCTGTTCTTCGGGAACTGTGTCGAAAAGTTTGATTTGGAGTTTGCGGTCTTTATGCTTGCCGATAAAGCGCAATTACGCTTTGAAGTCCCGCATGTAGAGAGTCGGGAACTTCAGCATGTTTGGGTCGTCTTTCTTTGAGGACGATACATTTTGCGTGATGACATCTGCGACTCTGCCGATGTCGTGCTTTTCGAAGTTTATCTTGTGCATTTCCAACTCGACTGTGAAGTCGGCTATCTGCTTGTAGAAAGACTTCACCATCATCTTTTGATCGGGCTTGTACACATAAAGTTCATTCATTGTCTCGTAGTTACGGGCCTTCTCCTCATCAGAATATTGGGACTGGGGAATCGAGTCGTACACGCGAGTCATGTGCCCTTGGTCGATGAATGGCAGAATATTTATGAACTCATGCTCCGCAAGTCCTCCGTAGGGGTCCACATCCACTTTGTCTGGGAAATAGTTGTTAGGCTGTCGCAACGGAGAATTTTAGTCGGTCACTAGACTTTGTAGGCAAGGGGGCAGCAGCGAGTAACTTTCACGGGGCAGGATACACAGAAGTTGTTTAAAGGGCTCGTAAGGCCTCGAAAACGAGAATTCGAGCATAGGCACAGCCGCATCATTCATGTAGCTGAGATAGCGTTCGAGATCGGAGACCAGAGGAGCGTAGTAGTGGGGATAGAACCACTCCCAACTGGGGAGATCCTTGAAGTAGTAGCGATACACGTAGTTGAGTCCTTGTACGTAGTCTTGGAGGAGCTGGTTGAGTTTCTCGGGCTCTGTGGCTGGGTCGAATTTGAGCTTCTCAGAATAGAATTTCTGTTTGGCACTTGCGCTATTATTCAGGAAAAGACTCTTCATCTAAAGCAAGAACTGCTCTTCCGTCCGCAGCCTTTCGTTATTGATATTCAGCCGATCGATCAGCTACGACTCGAACTATTGGATCTGCATTTTATTTATCGGCTCCCGTAGGCCCACCTCTAGCTCTTCTTCGAGTTCTTTGAAAGCCTCTGATCCAGGCTTGACTGCTTTGTAAGCCAGACGAGTCTCGCCGCTTCTGTCCGAAATGAACTTGCCTTCAAAATCGCTGAGGATTTTGGTGAGTCTGTGAAGTTCTTTGATGTTTACTCCATCGGGGCCAATGATGTAGTCATCGCACTCATTAAGGAACTTCTTGAAGCCGAAGATGAGTTCTTCAAGGTTACCTTCCCTGATATCATAACAGTAACAGCGTGGGAGGAAGTCATTGCCGATAAAGAAGCAGAGGAAGACGAAGTCATCGATGATGCGTTGGATGTCGAAGGCGACCTTCATGTTGTCTCTCTGGGTGTTGTATTCTAGGTCCATGTACTATTTGATCATGTTTACGTAGATGACTTGGAACACCACATCCTTTATGTTTTTAGAGTGAGAAATGCAGACCTTCTTGGACTTGATTATGAATTGCTCGCGAATGATGCACAGGTTCTTGAGTCGTAAACTCAGGGCCAACATGATAAGATCGGCATCGGCTCCGTAGAGGCAGTGGGAGGTGTTGTCATTGAAGACTCCCTGCGACACCGAATTCCGGATGAAGTTCATGATCTTATGTTCTCCCTCGCCAGGAACGTCTGCGCCAGAGAAGATTACTGAGAACTGACGCCAGGCAGGATCTTCCTGGATCTTCTTCTGGATGAAGAACCGAAGCTGACGGTTGAGTTCGCTCATGAACTCGGTGCCTGGAGTGATGCAGTTGTTCTTAAACTATTCTTCATTCTTAGTGTCAGCGTAGAACTCCAACTTCCGCTCGAGTTCTTGGTAGTCCTTAGCACTACGGAATCGACGCGATCTCTGGTTGTTCATCTTAGCCCTGGGAGCCACGCCGTCTAAGCCCAGGAAGAGCAGTTTTTTGGGCTTTACCATGTTGACTATCGAGCTGATGTAGTTGAAGATGGAGAACCAGATCTCCTCGATTTCTTTGGACATGACTTGTGCTTTGAATATGATTGATTCGTCCTGGAGTATTGTTAGGTAGAGTAGAAAATGTAAGGTGGTAAGAAATACTTTGGAGCATTTGTAGATGATGCCGTTCATGTCGAGGTACAGGCAGTCAATTTCGGGCTGCGGGTTGGCCCCGAAATCGCTGAGGGTCATGGGATATCTCTTGGTAATCCTGCGGGGAGAGGTTAGATGAGAAGGGGAATTACCAGGAGAAGAAGCGAGGAACACCCATCGGTCGGTTGTGGGAAGGAAGTGAGTATGCGAGGGGTTGAGTTATAATTTTAAAAAGAATAGGGGCTGCGATACTCAAATCATATTTGAATCTACCATAGTCATATAATGGGTGTCCACTTTTGGATTGTCTCAGAATTAGCCTTTGTTATAATGACTCGTCCCAATAACCAGGCCGTAAGCCAATCCCAGCACACCAAAACCCTTTATCGTATATTCTAGAAAACTAAGGATTCCTCATCAATATTTGCACAAATCCATCTCTCAGCTGAACATCATTACCTGACCCTCTGCTGCCTATATACACCATCCCACTCTTCTCATTCGTCTCGAAGCTTGCCCAGCTCAGCCTCCATGTGCTTGATCAGCTTGCTTACTTCATTGCTCACAGATTTTTTAACAGCTTCCTTATTCGCATCGCCCTTTGCCTTAATAGTATAGTCGCGGTCACCATGGTCAGTAAACTCCTCGAAGACCACCTCGCCGGATGCGTCTTCCTGGCCAGGAGTGCCCTGATATTCTAGAGTGATATGGAGCTCGTAGCTCATGCTTTTCTTTCCTCTCGAAAAGAAGAATTGTGCCTAAGGGATGATGAGGAAGGGAGTTACCTCTCCGGTGACTTTGGTCTTGAGAATAAGGGCTTTGCCGTCAGTAGTATTGATATTGAGGAGTGACTGATTGATCCTTTTCTAGATTTCGGCGATTGATATCTTTTTCTATTCCCTACAACGCAGCAATCAATGGCTGATGAGTTTGCACTGTTACCAAGTGCCCGAGCTGTTCCACACAGAAGGGGCTTTGTCGGAGGTCTATTTGTTGGGTTCGGAGGGCGACTAGATTTTCTGGGGAGCGATGTCGATTTTGACGTCGGGGTTGCGGGGTTTGACCCAGTAGGTGTAGGAATTTTCTTTGCTTTTGTTGTCAGTCTTGGGGAGTTGGGTAGGGGCGGAGTCAGTCATGGGGTGGTGGAGTGATTGTAATGGTGTGGTGTAATATTGAAAAACTAATTATGAGGCTGGGCATGGGACTAATTTTAAAAACCGGATGTTATAGTTCTGCAAGTATCGAGAATATACTTCTTGAAACAATTGAGTAGCTTCCCGACACTATCCTGCTAGACTCATTCATTCTGGTGCCCTCTGTCTTATTTTGTTTATCCCCTCTTCATAACTCTGTCTCATTATTCCCCTCGAAACCCTATCCTTTCCAACCACAACCCACTCCCGCATCTTATCCCTTCCCTCTGCCAACCCCTCCTATGAACCCAACAAATAATAAAGAGTCTCTCTACTTATCCAACCAGATCAAAGTTATCTAATATGTTAAAACACATCATCTTCACATTTCCAAGTGCTTCGACGAACTATGCCCATCTGATAGCCAAGCACCCAGAGCCAAGGTATAGAGGGTATTCGACTACCTCAAATCAGCCTTCAGCCTCGACGGGTTCCAGTTTGAGGAGCTTCCGACGCATAGCCCATTTTTGGTGTAGAACAACAGGGAGAAGATAGAACAGCTACTGCATAAGTTCTACACCCAGGCCAAGGGGTTGGCTCCATAGAAATTCCTTTTCTATCGGACGACGATTTCGGAAGAGGAAGTTGCAGATCTGATAGAGTTCTGGATCAAAAACAATAGTGACGTATTTGTTAACTACAGCACCCCGAACCAGACTGCCAATTAGTTTATTGGCCGGTCCGACGTACCCATCTAAAAGCAGATCCAGGATCTCTTAGATGAGATCAGGAAGTACGAACTCACTCTCGAGAGCGTTCAGACGCCTGCCGAGAAAGCACGCATCGAGGAAAAAATTAGCAGTCTCCGCAAACAAGTAGAACAAACACTAATAGAGCAGGAGACCAGAGTTGTCCAGGGATAAAAGTCGAATGCCAACGGTGCAGATGAACCCTCTCCCACCCATTCGGAAGGTCACAAAACGATTGAGTCAAATGCGTCTAAGAAAAAAAGCTTCGTGATTGAAGAGTACTTGCTCCCGGCAGAAGTGCCTGCAATGGTGAGCAAGATGAGTAACGTTTCTCCCGAAAACCGCAAGATTCTTCTGAAAGCCATATTCGAGAACTACTCGAAACAACGGTACGTGGTGGGGAATAATGTGTCCTTCTAACGTATCGAGGAGCAGACGACCACAATGAACTACATCAAAGTAGCACATTTTCTCAAAGACTTCGGAGTCAAGACTAAGGACAAACAGCAACCTTTCCGAATATTCCAAAAGGTCTCACCCAATCTGAGGACCCTAGAACCACAGGAGTTTGAAGAGTTCCTGAACGCACTAGCCAGGCAAAACGAAGAAGAAGGATTGGCTGATTCCGACAAAGAAGACAGATTTTTTAACAGACTATTTTCTAGCGAAGCAGGGAAGCCCTACAAGAGCAAGATAAGGACGAGGGGAATCGCGTTTGAAAGCAAGGAAAGCAATGATTTCCGTATAAAGCCTGAAGAGATCAAGTACGAGTTCAAGTTATCTCCTCACTCTGGGAAGCTTCCTGCTGAAATCATCGACGAACTGCAGCACCGGAGGATCGAGAAGATGCACCAGAAGATCGAACAGCAGAGGCAGAAAGATATTGTCAACCAGAAATACCTGAAAAAATTGAGCTCTATTGACCCCTTTAACGCCAGTCTTGTGAATCTAAAATAGCCGGCACCCAGACCTGACGAAGGAGTGGTGGCTATCAACAACCTCGAATCTTTGCGAGACACTTCCTTCAATCCCAAATAATTTTTCAAACTAGACGATGTTGATGATCCTTTCCTCTCAGAGTATGCTCTAAAAAGTCACAATCGGAGCAGCATCGAGATACCGCAGAAGAGTCCTGGGAATAGTCCGTTAAAAAAAGGGGATAAAAGCAACGACGCGACCTCATCGCCAAGCACCGGACGGAGAGTGAGAACTAAGAGTATTGCGGAAGAGGTGTCTGCACGGGCCAGCGAAGTAGGCAAGATGCAGGAAGCGAGACAAGAATCTATTATTAAGAATATGGCTGCACAGAATGAACGGAAACTAGAGTTGGGCCTAGGGGCAGTGCGGAAGTCAGGCCAGTACGGGGGAGTGAACAGTAGCAGGACGGAGAACGAGAACAGCAGGTCTGAAAAAGGGCGGCGCATCGTCTGAGAGTTTGCCGCGAACCGTCCTCTAACGGCTACTAATTTGGGATTGGAGTTATGTTAATTTTGTGAAATGCAAGAGCGTCAGAGATGCCTTTATGGACCAGCACGTTCTGATTTGCGATATCATTTTGTGGTGAGGTCCTTATCCTTGCATATTTTTTTCATGCGACGGTATTCGTTATTATCTTTCAAGAAGGGATTTTGATCTGAAAGCAAATCACACATATTGCAGATTGAGAATAGTTTTTACCATAGGAGAACACTTTGAGTATGTCGAGCACGGTACTCTGATTGTCATCGAATTTCGGGAATCTTTAAATTAGATTTTTGGCTACAAGGTGCAATGCATGAATTGTGATGGCAGCAAGATAAGTAAAGAGTTAAAAGGTTCCAACTCCAATCCTCAGAGCTATTATCTTTCTAAAAATGCCAAATTACATATATTTAGGAGCTGGAGATGTGGCAGCTGCTTCTCTACTCCAGGCATGAAAAGATAGTCGATGTTCTCGATTTTGTTGTCTTCTAATCAGGGATAACAAAAGCATCAGGGTATTACTTAGATTCAGATCTTTCAGACGTTATCTTTTTTAATTAGCAAAGCCCTAGGCAACTATAATGTTATTTCTGTCTGAAATGAGGGTATGAACAGTACTTAACTTGATGGTGGCCAGGACACGAGCATCCAGCTCGGTTATGGGTCTAATGTCAACGATGGCGTTCTTCGAGAGGTCCAGTACGCTTAGCTGGCTTAAGGAGAGCGACTACAGACACGATATGTCAGTAATTTGGGTTTATACTACAAATTACGAGTGAAGAATTACTTAGGATGATCTTAACAACGATGTCTTGTTGGATTGAGTCGAGCAGTTCACGGAGAGATTAGATGGATTATTTTTCCTTGATGAGTTATCGTACCTTTTTTTTCGGGATTTGTGGAGGAACTGGCTCTGCATTAACAACTAGGGTCTTTGTCTTTTTCTTGGTCGGAAGCTGTTTCTTCTTATTGGCTTCCTTGAGTCCTTCAACGTATTCTCTGAATTTCTCATGATATTTCTTGAACAGCTTCGAGTCCTTCAAAGTCCTCGCCACAAATTATTGCTTCTCGAATGCCTGCTGCTTCTCTAAAACCTGATCATATTCCGAACCGCTCTCCATTTATGTCAAGATTGTGCTCAACATGTTCTTAACAGACTTGTCGTAACCCGGATTTATCTACTTGCCATCGGGCGCTGGTGCTGCATTCTTAAAGAGGGACTGGGCCTTTTCTGATCCAGCCAGCCTCTCCAGAACCGTGTATGCGTGAAACAAAATATCATGCCGATGTATGCTTTTATCTTACAAATTCCTCAAAGATTTCAGCAAACAGAAGTAGCTATTCCATTTGGAATTGCACTCCAAATACCCTTTAGAACGAAAGTACCAGGCTAAACTTTTGTACTTCGACTTCTAAGCCATTTCCAACAACCTTCTGGAGTATCGAATCATTTTGATATTTTTGTCTGAGCCCCGGGAAGCATCCATCGTGAACAGATAGAGCGCAATCAGCACTCTCGTCTCTTGATCTGATGTAGATCTTTTGATTTTAAGCTAGTATGTTATGGTCTATGCTTCTGATTAGGGCTCTTGGTTTTGTTCCCTCAGTAAGGAAGACTTATCTTTGTGTTGCCTAGGCTTTTCGGACGATTTAATTGATTTTTGGAGGTTGATAGCATCCAGCTCCAGCTCCAATAAGGCAGTCGAATTGGAATTCCTCTGGACAAATTTCTGGACTAGACTTGCGAACTTTGCTGCTTTATCTAACTTTTTGCATGATAAATTATAGTCGGCGATCAGCAATAGTTTCCTTGCAAGTCTCTAATTTTCACTAGGCGCTAGCTCCGCGGCTCTCCATTTCAAGATGAGTTCCTGCCGATAATTCTCCTCTTTTTTGGCTTTTTGGGCTTGTTGGAGGAGTACATTTATGATAGCTTGGTTGGGACACCTGTTTTCGTTCCGGACATCAAGTCTCAACAGCGACCTCAAGTAGTATTTCTTCTGGAAATCATAATTGAGTGTGTTGCAGGCCTTGAAATTGTTCTGGATAGCTGAGCGGTGCACAATACTCGACGTTACATAACTTTAAACAGCAAAGCGCTGCGAAGTGTGGCTGTCGATAATAAAGTTCATGTATTCGAGCTATTTGTACGGAACCCACGGAAAATACACATCGAAATTCTAGTCCTGCAGCACTTTGATGCCTGGAAGTACGCATGCGAACATCGCGCACACCAACTATCGATAGATCATCAGCAGCAGAAGCCCTGTCATCGATGCCATCGTCAAACACTCCGGTTTACTAGCCAAGTACCTAACGACCCTACGGATGGAGGCGATCGTCTTTTTGAGATTGAGTGCTGAAGACTGGGAGAAATCATAGAGTGTAATTTGTGTTGCTTCGGCAATCTCCGAGAGCATGAGATCGCTCAAAGGACAAGTGCCAATCTTTTTGAAGCAGACGGCTACTTTCGGCAAATACTCCAAAGGCAGAGTTTTCACTGAATTTGGAGGGATGGGTACAATCTCGTGCCTGATGACTTATCGGTAGTCACCCTTAAGAAAAGCCTGGTCGTCCAGGAAGGTGATTCGGGGGTGAGGACAAGACTTTGGTTTCTTGCGCTTGCACAGTTTCTCAGGTAGTCTTTAGTTCGTGATAAGTTTTTTGAGGGCTTCTTCATCCGAGAGCAAAAGGACTTCGAGACACTTCTTCCACTTTTTATAGACACTTTCTGATGGTTTCTTGTTCTCGGCGGTGCCGTAGATTCTGGAAAGGTTTCGTTCCCTCACTTTAGTTCGAATCTCGAGCCTCTATTTCTTAAGCTTCTAACTGTCTTTTTCGTAGATCTTCTTCAGTCTTTTTAGCCTCTCCATATTCCCATTTTCAACCCGATGACTGACATTGCTTTGATGATTGATGAGCTCTTAAATGATAGGCAGATTTCTTTACCTGTGGCCTATCGATTCCAACTTGTCAAGTATCATATTCATGCCCTCTTCATCCAGGCCCTCCTCCCTTAAAAGGGAGGATATTTACATTTTCTCAACAGCAGACTTTCCCCAAATGTAGTATGCGATTTCTCCATACGCTGTTAATGGTCTGCACTCTCCCTCCCACGGATAATATTCCTGTTCTTGGTCATCCTCGATTCTGACTCTTTGAATGTTTGTTTCCTATACTGGAGCAATCGAGGCAGGATTACTAGCACCCAGTTTTTTAATCAGTTAATTGAGGACTTTAAGGTCTTTCTCGCGCAGGTCTACTTTGAGTTCATCCTCTGGCTACACTGACAACTGTTTCTCCATCTCGATAACACTTCGCATCACCCCGAAATCTAGGAAGACCCATCGCTGGTACTATTAGGAGTATCCAACATTATCGCGTTTTATGTCCTGGTGCACATATCCCAGATAGTGTAATAGAGTTAGGTTATCCCTTAGATCCTTTTCTAAGGATTGGATACTTTTATGCGTTGAAGATACTTTGTCGCATACTTCCATATAGATTAGCACTCCGTCATCGTAGAGTTCCATGTCACAGACTCGTTGTAGCATGGCGGGCCCCGCTTTCAGAGCAGAACACAATTTCAGGTATCCACATTCGATCACAGCCTTCTCGAAAGCAGAAGAGCCATTCCGATCTTCATCGTATTTCACACTCAGCTGCTTGATAGCAAACTCTTTACCTAAAACCTTTCCGGCCCCGACCCTGTCTGAAGACCCTCCTCGGCCTCGGAGTTAGAATTTCTCCAGCCATTTGAAATCTTTGTTCATATTGACGATGGAAAGCACGACTATGAAGTGTCCGGTGCGGAAGGCGCAGTCAACGAGGTCGGCCAAAGGATCGAATTCGAGAGAATTAGATCCTTGGATTGATAAAGTGTTCACCAAACAGGAGATTGTCGAAGACCATGCTTAGACGATGTTGTGAAGTAGTTCTTTTGTCGAGGTTCGTGGTTTTTAGCCGCTCTTTGTATAGGGTGATGTTTTGGCGGCGCTACTGTTCACTGAGTGTGGTGGTATAGGGAAGCCGAGCCAGCTGTCTGGTCTCCTTTTAGTCGTCCTCTAAATACATTCGTGTATATTATAGTATATCCTTTTTGATTATTTTCGCTTTAAGCCCAGGACCTAATTACTGTCTCCGAACAAGTCCTCGATTTATATTGATTGATTATTTTCCCGAATCCTCAAATAGCAGACCCATAAAGCAACGCCCACACGAACTCTGTCCAGGAACTCAATAGATTTGTGTCGGGCGTACGTAGAATCTTTACAGCTTCACCTTACAAGATGATCTGGCTGTGCATCTGGACGTTCTAGCCCCTACAATAATATACGATCATTCTACAACCATACTCAAGTCTCTCCCGCCTCAGCTTCGACTAAGATGGTCTCTAGCTCCGAGGTGGTCGCATCAGTTACGAACAATTTACTCGATTTAGATATATCCTGTAATCATGAACATTTTGGATCGATCCTCAAAACATCAACCAAGCCGCCAGGGTTGAAAGGCAAGCCAACTTTATTCAGGCATTATCGGCCTCTCGACCGAGGAACGATTTCGACGTTGAAAGGCACTGGTCGGCAAGTCATCATATTGGAGAATGTCGGATGAGTATCGACGGGATGTAGAGTGAGGCTATTTGGAGTGGCAGAGAACCGGAGAATATGACTGTGAAACAGGAAAGAGATAATGCTTTGGGAAGGGACTGAGGAGCAACGCAGGCTCCTAATGATTGAATGTATAGAATGGGCAATGATTATTGAGGAAGGCGAGTAATAAGAGTGCTTGGCACTGGGTTTTGCTTATTGGAAATATCTCATACAGATTGATGCACCCTTTCAGGCCCATTAGGCGATTACAACCATCCATAACAGCAGAATCTTGGGTTTTTGTTTGTTTTTTTTAACCTTTACAATATATAATCACTATATTCAGCCATCATCGATGAACCATCACGCTCTCGGGAAATTCCTCCTCCTCTGCCTTCTAATTCAGGCAACAACTTCTTATTACTGTCGAGTATAAACGGACCATTCTACTTATGACCAGTGCTGGAATAGTTATTATGGGTACTGTTGGAGTGACCATTGCTATCTCGATAGTGCTGGCAACAGCAACTGCGGCTCACCCCCATCCCCTAGCTACTATTCTCGTCCTAAATATTGTGGATACTCCAATTACTACGCATGCCATTCATACTGCATATACTTGTTCGGGTGGCTCCAATACTCAGTGCTCTGAATGTAACACTGACGACGGATCTGGTGCATATCTGTATTTGGGGAGTGGGAGACAACACCTGCCGAACATCCTGCCCTTCTTACCAATACATCCAGAGCACCTCTATCCGTACATGCGCCAGTTGCCATAGCTATTGTCCCAGCTGTTTCGGACCTACGATCAATGAGTGTAATTCATGCAAGACATATGATAATTCTGGGAGCTTCCTTTACAGAGGATTTGCGGATACTACTTGCAGGACAAACTGTATCGATGGACAATATGTCATTTCCACCAGCAATAGAGAGTGTGGCCAGTGCAATTCCTACTGTGCGACCTGCTTCCAAGGTCTAGTGAGCCAGTGTTATTCTTGTAATATTGACACAGGTACGGCAGGCCAGTATCTGTACAAAGGGGGCCAATGACAACACCTGCCGAACGTACTGTCTGTCTTACCAATACATCCAGAGCACCTCTATCCGTATCTGCGGCAGTTGTCATGGCTATTGTCCTAGTTGTTTCGGACCTACGATCAATGAGTGTAATTCCTGTCAGACATATGATAATTCTTTAAACTTCCTTTACAGAGGATTTGCGGATACTACTTGCAGGACAAACTGTATCGATGGACAATATGTCATTTCCACCAGCAATAGAGTGTGGGGTTGGGGTTGGGGTTGGGGTTGGGGTTGGGGTTGGGGTTGGGGTTGGGGTTGGGGTTGGGGTTGGGGTTGGGGTTGGGGTTGGGGTTGGGGGTTGGGGTTGGGGTTGGGGTTGGGGTTGGGGTTGGGGTTGGGGTTGGGGGTTGGGGTTGGGGTTGGGGTTGGGGTTGGGGTTGGGGTTGGGGTTGGGGTTGGGGGTTGGAGTGCTAACTGTCTACTCTGCGAGTTCAGCGCTACTTACTGCTATCAATGTATCAGCACTTACTATTGGACGAGCCAATATTCGACATGCATGAGCAGATTCGTTCAGAATAGCAGCTGCATCGCATGTGCGAGCAAGACATGTGCTGGAGACTACCAGTGCCTGTCCAGCTGCCCGACCTACTTCTATTTCCCAGTGGCCCAGTCCCAAATTAGTGCTATTCTGGGCGCTAAATACACTGGATTGAACCAAACCAACAGTAATATTTGCGAGCTTTGCGATTTCCGGTGCATGAGGTGCACTGGACCATACAACACCAACTGTTCGGAGTGCTCTAACAACTATTGGAAATGGCCGAGCAACACTTACTGTATGGATATGTGTCCCCAAGGATACTGGGTTCCCCAGCTAGACTCTGATAGAGCCAATAGAGTTTGTATGGCCTGCGATCCAAAATGCTATCTATGTGAATTCACTGCTCTTAATTGCTACACCTGCACTTTCCCTTGGAATAACGCTAATGCGGCTTATTTCTATGCGTAAAACAGCACTAACTCAACGTGTCGGACTACCTGTCCCACATCGACCGAGCTGGGCAGAAACGTGGGTTACTACGGTCATGTGAAAACTATGACTTGCCAACCGTGTCCCTCACCGTGTGCAGATTGTTCTCTTTCTATCTTCACGAATTCCGGAGGAACTATCGACTGTACTGATACGGAGTGTTCCAACGTCATGCAATGCACAAAATGTTTGAATGGCTATACGCTGGTCTCGGGCAAGTGCATCATCAACAGCGCATGCAGGATGTATGCTGTGTATACTCCTATACCAGGGGCTACTCAATGGTCAGCTTCATATTGTAAATGCTACGACGGATACTACATGTCTAGCTACGTGACTTGCTCCCGATGCGATGTGTCGTGCAAAAACATGCGCGAATAGCACGTCCTGTACCTCGTGCCATGCTGGATACGAGCTTCAGACAGTGAGTCCTTTCCTGTGTGTACGCTACTCGAATACATCCTTGGTCGGGACGTACACGGGTAACAGCAACCCATCTTCTCCATTCTCGACATCTGGTTCTGGTGTGAGTAGTGTTTGCCAGACGAGTTTCTTATTTTCTTACAAGAACAAAAATGTCCTGATTTCGAATTACCTCCAGGTGAATACTGGGACAATGTCTGCTCATTACCAGATGAACTTCTTCTTCACCATCTTGTTCGTGGATAAGTGGCCCAATACCGTTTCTTCCGTTTTCATCAGAGATTCCTCAGCTAACACATGGTTCACATTCACACACGATGATTATTCCATGATCGGCTAACAGCTCTGTGGCTAAAATACCTACGATTTCCAAATACCTGTCTCTGCATCATTCAATCACTCAACCACTTCTACTCATTCCTTCAGGATTATGACCAACGAGTTGATGCTCGACGCTCTCCTTTCTGGAACAGCCAAGAGGTACTGGGGAGTACGTGATGTCACCGTCACCTATATTCTTTGTGAAAGTACAACCTGCTTGACCTGCTATGGCCCTGCTTCCACCAATTGTCTCACTTGTGTGCAGGCTAACATGGTTGCTGTCAATGGTACTTGCCGTTGTAACGTCGCCACTGACTACTTTCTGTTTGGTTCTACCTGCACGAACTCCTGTCCTGCAGGCTATTACAAGGACGAAGCCACCTACCAGTGCGTGAATCAGACAGCCTCCTTCATGTGCACTCCTCCTAAGTCCTATGGAGCCTCCTCCTCTCGCCTCTGTGTTGAGAACTGTCCCACTAGCTACTTCGCGACAACCAAAGGTATGGTCTGTGTTCTTAACTGTCTCAGTGCCCCCTACAATCAGTACGGCTTCAAAGGGGCAAAGTGGGAATGCTTCGATGTGTGTCCCAACAACTACGTCGCAGACTCTTCGGGACTGTGTCTCGATAAGTGTCAGACTGGGTTCAGACTCATCTAGAACAATACCTGTTCCAGCGAATTGCGGAGTCGGTCGGTACTCTTTCGCGGGAGGACTCAACATCTGCGTCACCTCCTGTCCTGTGGGCTACTTCGGCAGTGGCACATCCTGCATCAAAACCTGTCCCTGCTTCTAACTTTCGGAGACCCAGTGCTTGGAGTATGTGCTGCCACCTGTTCCACAGGCTACTTCGCCTTTGCCAATTCTACTGTTAGCCTCTGCCTTCGGAATTGTCCCGTAGGCTACGAAATGATAGTCTCTGGAGCCGGCACTTGTGTGTCAGTCTGTAATGCTGGTATGTTCGGGCAACCCTCTCACTTCTGTCTGCGAGACGACACCCTCGAACTGTCCCTGATGGTTACTTTGGAGACTCCACGAACAAGATCTGCGTCACCCTGTGTCCTTCGGGAACTGTGGGAGACAATACCACCAAGTTGTGCCAGAGTACATGCACCTCTCCGGGTTATGCTTACTGGGATATCCGACTCTGTGTCGCTCAGTGTCCTTCAGACCCTCCGATGTTCGGTCTAGTCAGTGGATCCTCCAGAACATGTGTCAGCTCCTGCGACTTCGCGACAACCTCCACCTTTGGCGACGTGCAGGTGAATCGTATATGTGTAGCCACTTGTTCTTCCACGCCTTTCGCTACTTTTGGAGATACAGCCTCCAGTCTCTGCAAGTAAATCTGCCCACAGACGGGACAGTATGGAGACCCGCGTCACACCAACAGACGGTGTGTCTCTACATGTACAGCCTCCCCACAGACCTTCTCCTACTCAGTGACCAAGATGTGTGTCGACAAGTGCCCCAATGGTTACTTTGGCGATTCACAAAGCAATCCAGGGGTGGGGAGTCTGTGCAACTGGGTGTCCTATTGGCTACTTTGGTGATCCCGTTACAAACTTATGCTCTGCCACTTGTCCTACAGACTATGCAGGTGATTCGACTGGACTAAGGCTATGTGTGAAGCAGTGTCCCAACCTTTACTTCAAAAGACCGAATGGGTTTTGTTATACTACATGCAGTATCGGCTACTGGGCAGACAATGCCACCAGATTATGCACGAATGTCAAACTGGGCTGTACTAATGGGACCTTCGCAGACGCCACAAAAAAATTGTGTGTTTGCGCCAACTAACTGCACTACCTATGCTGATCCCTTCACTAATGGATGTGAGTCAGTCTGCACTGGAGGCTATTTTGCTGAACCCAATACACACACCTGCGTATCCATCTGTCCTGACGGCTATAGTGAATTTTCAGATGGCACCGTCTGCACCACAACCTGTTCTACAGGCAAATACAGAGGACATTCAAGCCAATCGTTCCTGCGTCTCTGCTTGTAGTCGTTCCCCTTTGGCCTTATTCGCTGACTCCACAAGCCGGAACTGTGTGGCGGCTTCTTCATGTACTTCTGGTTACTTCGCCCACAATACCTCTCTATCCTGTGTGGTGACTTGTTCTGGAGACTACCCCTACGCTGATCCCACAACAGGCTACTGCGTACTCACTTGTCCCAAGACTTACTATGGCGACTCCAATACCCATGCTTGTGTCCAGGCGTGCGACTATACCACCTACAAAAACTATGCTGATGACATCACTGGACTCTGCACCACAAGCTGTAGTACTGGTACCTTCGGTACAAATTCCTCAACAAAGCCAGTCTGTAGTCCTTCATGTCCGGGTGCATATGCACGTCGGGGCTGATGCCCTCATCACTGTGAATCTCTGTGTGGCCAACTGTGGTCCTGGTCTTTATGGAGATCCCTTGAACAGAGTATGTCTGACGAGTGCTTCTAGCTGTCCTGATGGCTACTACGGCAGCGACACCAGCCACAACTGCGTTCTTCCTGCCGACTGCGAGGACTGTCTCGGGGAAACACTACCTTCTCCAACAACATAACGAAGAATGTGTGTGGATAAATGTCCCTCTCCTCATTACGGAGACTCTGCGACGTATGTCTGCATCCCTAAATGCAACAGCACAAGCTTTGGCGAAAACTCAACCAGACTTTGTCTGCCAACCTGTGTAAATTCTCCTGTGACTGCCTATGCTGAACTCGCAACTGAGTCTCTGCGTCGCCCGCTGTTCTGCTGCCCTCATCGCCACCTTTGCCGATACCGTAAACCTTAAGTGTGTCATCCCTGCAAATTGCCCTTCTTTGACCTATGCTGAGGGGGTCGTTTCGAATCGCGAATGCGTCTCTCAGTGTCCTGCTTCTCCTCGAACCTATGCTTACAGCGTCACGAAAGAGTGTGTCGCTGCCTGTCCCGGATCATACTTTGCTGATCTTTCGACATCCACAGGCATTTGTGTTGCTACTTGTCCTGGTCTTCTTCGCTTCGCCGATAATACGACAAAGAATTGTGTCACGGTCTGTCCGGAAGGTTACTTCGGAGACACTGTATCCAAAAGATGCGTCATCACTTGTCCCACAGGTACATTTGGACAGGCCGATGCGAGTCGGCTATGCGTGGCTGTCTGTGCGGCTGATACTTGGGGCAATATCGTCACTGCCACTTGTGTGAATGTCTCGACAGCCTGTCCCACTTCCCAATGGGCTGACAACCTCACCCACCTCTGCACTTCCTTCTGCAGCGCTACTTACTATGGCAATAACAACACCAAATACTGCGAGCAAAACTGTCCTGCCCCTTCCTTCGCCTACTAGGCCACCAGAGTTTGCATAAACATTTGTCCAGCTTCACTGACAGGCAGTGGATACTTTGGAGATGCAGGCACAACTCCTCGCAAGTGCTACCTCACGTGCCAGACACCATCTACTTACAGAGACGTAGTCACCCGCACCTGTGTGACCAACTGTCCTTTCAATAGTTCGTTCAAATCCTTCGCAGATCCTACCACTATGTCCTGTGAGGCTGTATGCTCAACTTTCCCCACAATGCTGTATGCCCAAAACAGCACAGCTACATGTGTCGCCACCTGTGCTACTGGCTACAAAGACCCTTCTTCCCAGAAATGTGTAGCAAGTTGCGAGTTCCTCTTGGACGCCAGCAGCTCCAGCTGCGTGAGTGTGTGTCCCTACTCATCTGCTGGCTCGATACTGTATGCTGACACTGCCAACAAGATATGCGTAGCTTCGTGTCCTGCTCCGAAGAGGGCTGACTTCGACTCCCATTCCTGCGTTGCCACATGTCCTACTGGCACCTACATCGATGAGACTTCCAACAAGTGTGTCTATTAATGTCCTGCCGGCTATTACCGTAATTACTTGAATGCTACTTGTGTGTTGCCTACCAACTGCCCTTCGTCCACCTTTGCTGATGACGAAACTCGCGCCTGTGTCTCTGTCTGTCTGGGGACCTTCGGAGAGAGCACCAGCAGAAAGTGTGTGTCTACTTGTCCTACTGGGACCTTCGCTGACCCTGTTACTGCCTTGTGCTCGGCTACTTGCAGCAGTTCAGGATCTATCACACTGTACGCCAACAGTGCCAATAATACCTGCGAGTCTCACTGTCCAGCAGCCACCTATATGAATCCCACGAATAATATGTGCACAGCCACCTGCCCTGCTCCGTATTTTGCCGATGACAACAGCCTCGCCTGTGTAGCCACATGTCCCTCAAACCCTGCCAGTTATGCTTCCACAAGTTCTGGCAGAAAATGCGTAACGAACTGTTCGTCTACTTAGTACCAGGACACGGTGAATCGTTTATGTGTCACTTCCTGCCCATCTGGGACTTTGAGTCTTTATACAGCTAGAACCTGTGTGACTCTTTGCCCGTCACCTTTCTTTTCTCTAGGTTCCATCTGTATTTAGGATTGCTCTTCAGGGTCAAAATATGCAGATGACACAACTCGCTCTTGTGTTTCTCAGTGTCCCTTAGGCTATTTTTTTGACTCAACTACTTCGAGATGTGTAGTTAATTGCCCGACTACAACATCACTCAGCTACTATGTTTTCAGTAATTCAACAGTCAACACGTGTATATCTACATGTCCTTCTGGGTGGTTCGCAGACGATGTTAGCAGAAGGTGTGTTTCGAGTTGTCCCGTTTCTCCTCTGACCTTCAAAGAGCCTAACTCTCGAAAGTGTGTCTCTGTTTGTCCTGCAGCCTCATCCCTCTATGCTGACTCTACGACTGGTGCCTGCGTCACGACCTGTCCTCCAGGATACTTCGCTGATCCTCGCACCCGTACTTGTCACCAGACCTGTGCGTTACTCTTTAAAGACCCTGCAGCCACTCCTCCCAGCTGCGTATCCACTTGTTCCAGTAGTGCTCTGTTCGCTGACTCCCTTACCTCTACCTGTGTATCCACTTGTCCTGGGGGTTTCTATGGTTTGAATAGGGTATGCCACTCCCACTGTCCTTTTGGATACTTTGCTGACAACTCCACCCAGAGGTGTGTAGTCTCGTGTCCTTCTCCCCTGTATCCTTATGCCGACAACTCCACCAGAAGATGTGTTGATCGTTGTCCAGCCACCCCCAATCTATTCGGATTCCTGGCTTCGGGACAAACTACAGCAGGTGCCTGCGTCAATACATGTCCCTTGGGCTCTTTCTCTGCCAACTCATCGAGGACATGCGTGACTATTTGTCTTGCTGGTACTTTCGGAGCGATAACCAACAACACCTGCTAGCTGAGTTGCCAGATTGGCACTTTTGCTGACTCCACCACCAACCTATGTGTGGCAACCTGTCCCCTGGGCTTCTTTGCCAATCCCTTGAATAGTGTCTGCGTCTCTGCTTGTAACAGCATTGAGTTCAGGTATGCCGACTCTCTTGCTAGAAAATGTGAGCGTGTGTGCACGGGAGGTCAGTTCGCCAGTGATGTCAGCATGGTCTGCACTACTGTCTGTCCTCCACCCACATTCGGCGACCCCTACTACAGTCGATGCGTCGGCAAGTGCTACAACAATACCTATGCTCTTTCCGACTCTACCCGAACGTGCGTCGCTGTCTGCCCTGCCTTAGGCGACCTTTATGCTGACGATGCCACCCAAACTTGTGTCGCTGCTCCTACCTGCTCAGCTGGTCAGTATGCAGATCCTACTACCAGAAGGTGTGTGGATATGTGCACAGTCGCATCTGGACTATATGCCAATCCTACGGTTAATAAGTGCACGGCTACATGTTAAGCACCATACTATGCTGACGACTCTACCAGAAAGTGTGTGACCCAGTGTCCTTTTAGACGTCCCTCAGTGTACGCACTTAATACGACTCGAAAATGCTCATAAGTCTGCACTCTAGGATTTGCCGACCCAACCACCATGATATGCGTGGTCAATTGTCCCGACGGTTACTTCGCAGATGACACAACCAACACTTGTGTAGCAGTGTGTCCTTCGCAGCCCACCTCTCTCTTCGGAGACAACTCGACCAATAAGTGCGTACCCTCTTGCCCCACTTCCCCCGCCTTCTTTTCGGACAACTCTACAAGGAGATGTGTCTACACCTGTCCTGACGGCACTTTTACTGACTCCAGCACCAGAAAGTGCGTGAAGTATTGTCCGAGCAGCACATTTGCTGAGAACTCTACCAAAGAGTGTCGAGCAGTTTGTCTCTCAGGCTCCTCAGACCCTGTGACCAGAAAGTGCATAGCAGTTTGCAGTGCTGGCTACTATTCTGCCTCAGGCACTTGCGTCCTGACTTGCCCTTCTACTACACCTACTCTCTATGCTGATGATGCCACCCACAGATGTGTAACTTTGTGCCCTGCTCCTACTTTCGGCGACCCTCTTGCCAAGAAGTGTGTGCCTGTGTGTCCGATTGCTTCTGCCTTATTTGCCGACCCGTCTACCTCTACTTGCGTGAGTACTTGTCCTTCAGGTTCCTTTGCTGATTCCTCGACTCGCACCTGTGTCGCAGCTTGTCCCATGGTTCCTTCCCTATTCGGATACTCCTCCACCAGGACATGCGTGGCCACTTGCCCCTCTGGTTTTTACGCTTCTAACGACAACTCTTCCAGACTGTGTGTTGGTCAATCGGACTGCTCGAACGCACTGGATCTGTATGCTGACAGCACTACTTCCACTTGTGTAGCTCGTTGTCCTTCTTCTCCCCCCATGTACAGCAGCAATATCACCCAGACCTGCGTCCTCACCTGTTCTCTGAATAGGGACATGTATGCTGACAATAGTTCTCGGAGATGCGTCTTCTATTGTTCTGCAGGCACCTTTGCCGATCCTCCTACTCGCTCTTGCCTCACCACATGTAGTGCCTCACACTACGCAGACAACTCGACCGGAAGATGCGTCACAGTGTGTCCTGCTGGTTCCTTCGCTGATGCTCGACTCCGCATCTGTGTTGCTAGCTGTCCTGTGGATCCTGTCTACTACGGAGATACAGTTTCTGCCACCTGTGTCGCGGTCTGCCCTGCCAACTCCTTCGGAAACCCTCTGACTCAGCAATGTGCTTACAATAGCCTCGGGACTTCTACATGTCCAAATGGCTACTTCGCTGATCCCTCCACCTATCTCTGCGTCCGAGTCTGCCCCATGAGGGAGAACACTTACGCAGACCCCGTTACTAAGAGGTGTGTCTCTGTATGTCCTGCTACTTATTACTCTGACTTCTCTACGATGAGTTGCGTTCTCACCTGTCCGACTATGCCTTCTCTCTTCGCCGACACAGTGACCAGTGTTTGTGTGTCTTTGTGTCCGACTGGGTACTTCGCAGAAAACAACACTCGAATCTGCGTGTCTAGCTGTCCTAGTGGCAGTTGGGCTGACTCCTCGACTCGTCGCTGCGTCGCCAACTGTACAGTGAACCCACTCACTTTCGCAGACAACTCTACATGGTCCTGCGTGGTCGCCTGCCCCCTTAATACTTACTCTAGCCTCGCGTCGCTGAGGTGCGTTACTGAATGTCCTGTCCATACTTACGCTGAGAATTCGGCTCGATCCTGCGTCAAAGTGTGTCCTTCTGGCCAGTTCGGCAGCAATACCACCAAAACATGTGTTTCCGCCTGCACCATCGGATTTGGCGACCCTTCCAACAATTTGTGTGTGACTCAGTGTGCAGCTCTACCCCCCAGTTATGCCTAGCCAGGCAGTCGAAGATGTGTCCTCGACTGTCCCATCAACCTAGACAACCAACTCTTCGCCAACGATGCTTCCCGAGAATGCCTGCCTACCTGTCCCTTGGTCAACAGCACATTCAGACAGTACCGGGAGAACACCACACGAAGGTGCGTCTACAACTGTGCTCCTGCTCTGGGCTCCTTTGCTGACGACATTACTGGCTACTGTGGGATGCAGTGTGTGGCTCCCAACTTTGCCGATCCGACCACTCGTACTTGTGTGCCTGTTTGCCCTGATCAGCCTCTCCTCTACGCAGATAACTCCAGCAGATCTTGTGTTCCCGTCTGTCCCAATCCCACCTTCGGCTAAAACACCACCAGGACTTGCGTGCTTCGGTGTCCCGCAAACTCGTTATCCTTACGTGAAAGTAACCTCTGCGTGCTGTACTGCCCCGCCACTCCGACACAGTATTTTGCAGACACTGTCACTGCCTTCTGCGTGGCTGTCTGTCCCTAGCCTTTCTACGGAGATCCTTCTACCCGTTCATGCGTCCGCGTGTGTCCATTAAACCAACTCTTGTTTGCCGACAACTCCACACGCCAGTGCGTCAGAACTTGTCCCCCTGGCAGCTACGCTGACAAGAAATCCATCTCCTGTGTGCTGGACTGTCCTCTCGCTATAGGCTCTGAGGCACCGACCTTTGCCGCCGACTACAACAACAAGTGTGTTGAGGAGTGCATGTTCCCATTATTTGCCTACCGTGAGACTCGTCGATGCTTGGCCTCGTGTCCCCTGAGACTATACGGCAACCAGACTGATCGCATCTGCTACGACTGCCCGACCCTGTGCCAGACATGCCTCGCACCCACTGTCTGCCTCACCTGCACTTCAGGAGTCTATCTTCAGGATGGTGCTTGCGTCAGTTCTTGCTCATCCGTGCCGATGCGCTATGCTCGTGACTCCAACATGACATGCGTGATGGGTGCTGGCTGCCGACCCCTCTTCGGTCTCAACTCCACCAATCGGTGCGCCACTGCATGTCCTTAGGGATTCTACGCGAACACTACGTTCTTCAGGTGCGAGGCCTGTCCCGAGACTTGCACGAGCTGCCGAGGACCCAGAAACTGTTCGGGATGTGCTATTCTCACCCTGCCCTACGAGAGCTACTGCTATGGCTACTGCAACTCTACGGAGTTCATGTTCTACCTTCAGAATGGCACCTGTACTGGCAGCTGTCCCGCGGGCACCTACCAGAACATTCTGACATGCGCCAGCTGTGCCACTGTCTGCACTACTTGTTGGGGCACTGCCACAAACTGTACTAAGTGCAGCAATGGTCTTTATCTGCAAGACTTGGTTTGCTCTTCTTCGTGCAGAACAGGGTTTAAGCCAGACACAAACTTAGTATGCAGGAGCTGCGGCAATTGTACGGATGTGCTGACATATGTGGTGAACTCAACGACAACCAATGGACAAAACATGTTTTATATGACCTTTAACAATCCAGTGACAGTCGACGGGAACATATCGACTATTATCAACGTTGTTAGTAAGACTTCGAAAAGAGCACTACAGGCCTCGTCAAATTCCTCCCCTAAAATCGTGCAAATCGACTAAAATACCTTCGCTATTCTTTTGCCCGAAGGAGTCAATGCCTCTAATTACTAACTTCAAATCCTCTCTCCCGAAAAAATACGTGATCAGAACGGAAACCTCCCCACCACTACCAGAGCAGAAGTTGTCATCGCAGTTTCTGAAATCTACACTCCCTATTACAGTCAATCACTCTCTAACTTCGCACTCTTCGTCGCTGCAGTCTGCTGGCTCAGCTCGCCCTTCGACAACGAGGTACAGAGCCTCGTCCAGCTCTTCTTCCTCCACTACTTCATCGGCACCACCTTCCCCCTCAACCTCCACAACTTCCTCGCTGCTCTTCGCTTCTCCACATTCTCCTGGGTTCCCAACCCCTTCGCTCCTCTCCTGCCTCCTGCAGTCCGCAGAGCCAACATCCCTCCCAAGGTCACCGATATCTTTGGCGACTTCCTCTTCCTCCGCAATGGTGGCTACCTCTTCGTCTTCATCCTTGCCGTCACCCTCATCTTCGCACTCGTCAAGCTCCTCACGGTCCCAGAAATCAACAGGTTCAAGAGTGTTCGAGTCTGGTTCGAAGACGTGCTCCAGGAGAAGTGGAAATTCGCAGTCCAGTCGTCCTGTGTCTCTGTGCTTGTCGTGCCTCTTTGCCTCACAGTCTTCCTGCACTTCCGTGACTACACCATCTACGACTCGACCACAGCTTTGTCCATCGGCTTGTCGTGGCTTGCCTTCTTACTATTCCTGGCGCTGATCGCCGGCAGTCTGCTCCGAGTCCTCAGCTTCTACAGACAGAACCCTCAACTCGTGGAGTCGCTGCACAAAGCTACCGACCTCATCCTGCAGGAGAAGGAGTACCACCTGCTCAACAGCCAGAACGAGTTCCTCTTCAACATGAAGAAGATCGACCTGCGCAACGTCCACTACCCCAAGATCAACGGCGAGAACATCCTCCCCTTCACCTGCGTCTACCGTTTCGACCTCCTCAGTCTCCTCTGTCCTTCCGTCCTCCATGTCCGCGCCCTCCTCCTCTCTCTCGTGGTGGTCCTGGCCATGTCTTCGCCCGTCCTCCAAGTCAGTCTCATGATCGTCGTCAACTTCCCAGTGTTGCTGTACTTCGTGCGGGTCCGTCCCTTCACGTTCAAGTGGCGACGCATGCGTCTGCGTAACTACATGCGCATCTTCAATGAGGTTGGGCTGCTGGCAGTAGAGGCCATGTTCCTGGTGTTCTCAGTGATGGACCGAGACGGAGGAAGCGTGATGATGAAAGAGAGAGTGTCGCTGGGTATTGCGTACGGAATGCTGGGAGTGCTGTCAGTCAACCTGGTGTACCTGGTGTTGCGAGTGTACGTGGAAGGAGAGCGGAGGCTGTGGCAGAAGTTGATCAAGACAGAGTGTTTCCAGGCGAACTTCCCAGAACTTGCGGAAGAACTGGAGAACGAGAAGCTGAAGAAGAAAGACCTGCGGGCACTGACGAAGAAGCTGGACAGGAAGGCCAAAGAGGCAGTGAGTACGATGCTGAAGAAGCTTCGAGATAAAACCGGTCACAACGAGTTGAGACCTCAGACTCAAGAGAGGCAAAGGTCAGTAATAACAGAATAGAACAAAATTACATTCTTCGAGAAGGATAAGACTTCAACAAGCAATAGTGATTCGACCCTCTCCAGAGAAAAAAGGAAGAATCTCATCCAGAATATATTCGCGGAGACGGGCGCCAAACACTAAGATCAGCGCAAAGAATGGACCAACCTCAAGATGGTCTCGTCCGAACGCAAAGACCCCCACGCCAAAGCAGAAGAAGAAGAGCTGCAGCCGACCTAGTATGAGGAATACGAGGAGGAGATCCAGATCAAGGTATCTGAACTGGATAAGTACGTCTACTTGTCCAACAAGAGCAAGGATGCCAAGAGTTACTGCAACGTCTTCGAAGTCGAAGGGCTGACACTTTGAGATCAAAACTTATGTGACTAGATCTAAAGCAGTTGACAATATGATAGATTCTATGTCTACACCATATATTTTCGAATAGTTAGAAATATAAGAGTGGAGGCGGCATGGTTGAAAAATGGTAGCAACTTGGTTCATAGAGGGATGACTCTGGCTTCTGCAGCCATCACTTGTAGATGATATCATAGTGACCAGGTCGGTACAGGAGTTCGGTCTTGATTTTGGCGGCGTCTGCATCCTCAGGAAATACGATGGTCGTGGGCTCCAGATTATTGATGTTGCCATCCAGGTACACAATCTTGATAGGCGTGAACTCCATATACGACAACAGTGCCATTATCTGGATCTGGTCTGCCTCCTTGTCGATCTGTTCTACCTCGGTCTGGCAGAAGTGCTCGATTGGCAACCCGTTATCGATAAACATCTCGTACAGCTCGGCGTTATTCTTCAACTGGGCAGACGTGAGCAGCCTCAGCATCAGCACCAGGTAGTTGGATGTGGTGGGTTCGCGGAACATCTCCACCAAATCACTGGTTTTCATGCTAGCCTTCAATGACTACAGCTTCTCGATGAACAATTCCTGCACGTCTTCGAAGACGAGACCTTCGAATCCTGCCTTCTTGAGGAATTCTTTCGAGTCCTTGATCTTCTGGAGAAGTTGTGTTTTCAACGTCTCATTGTTATCGACGAGGATGATTTCGAAGACTCTGAACAGATATGCTCTGTAGAAGCAACTACCATCCCTGCGGGTCTTCCGGTAGGAATGATAGCCTTTTTTTGAAATCTCAATGATCTTCATGATGAAGGCTTCATTGCCACAGAACTACGCCTGCAGAATTTCTAGAGAATTCTTGTCCCCGATCAGGGGTGACTCATTCTCAATCTCCTCCCGGATCATGTTATGCTGTTGCTCAATGAGTTCATACTCGGTGGGTCCAGAATGGAGGGTCTGCAGGGTGGAAGACGCAGACGCGGAATCCTGGCTCGCAACGGGTTGGGAGGCTGACTGGGTCGAGGGCTCGGGCTCCATGTTTAGAGATCAATTCTAATAGATAGATTAAGAGTATATTTGAATATCATCAATAGGTACACATGTCAACACTTCAGAATGACACTATCTTCCAAGAGAAATGAATCAACTACAATCATCTACGCTTTTAACCCTGGTCCATGTACCACCCGAGCAACTCTTCGGTGTCGATGAACCGATGCTCATGTGACTTCGCCCCCAGCACCACCACTATTATGTGCGGAGTGGCTGTCTCTCCGCTTCTGTGGTACATCGTTGCCAGACACCCCCCTGCCTTCGGCGTGTACCCTGTTTTCCCTCCCCGACACCCGAAAATCCCCAAAAGCTTATTAGTATTGGTCCAGAGTACGCCCTTCCGGTACATCTTCTTATTTCGGTAGATTCTCGTCTCTCCTTTGTAGTCCTTGGTGCCTATGATTATTCTAAACAGCGCGTTGGCGCAGGAGTAGAGGCTGAGACGCAGGAGATCTTCGCAGCAGCTGTAGTTGTTCCTGTAGTCAAGACCGTGAGGATTGGTGAACCTGCTGCTCTTCATACCGATCTTCCTGGAGGTGGCGTTCATGGCCTCCACGAACTCCGCTAGATAGTCTTCTATGTTTTCTTCATCCTACGTCAAGTCGATACTTCTGATTTCTACAGCACAGCTTCTGAGGATGTATAAAGAAATTATCTGGTTCTAAAGGGGTCAGTACATTTTAGAGTTTCTGCGTCTCCCATCCGGTCAAAATATAGAATAGCCCCCAGGTTTTCAGCCAGGACGTTGGCTGCGTCGTTACCGCTCGGCAGCATCAGTCCGTACAGTAGGTCTTGCACATTGATCCATTCGTAGCTCTGGAGACTGGCCAGTGTGCCTGTCACTTCTACTGCTGTGTCCGTGACTCGGAAGTACGTGTCTTTGAGGTCGAGGTGGTACGCTTAGCACAGTTCGATACTGACTATCGCTGTGAGCATCTTGGTAAGACTGGCTATTTATCTGCGAGTTTTGGGATTGTAACCTAAAAACATGCCTACTAAATGATATATACTCTTGACTGTTTGGTTGAGATCGCTATCGTATATGATCCAAGATTTAGAGGACACCCTGGGCGTGGTCACATTGCGACTCAACTCGCTAGTCTTGTAGTTGTAAGAGACACCAGAGGGTTATTATTCCAGGGCGGAAGAAGTTGTGGCTTCAGAGAGTCCTTTAGCCCTCGCGCCAATGGTACGGTGGTTCAGTTGTCTGCTTGCTGAGAGTTGGCGGTCAGACTTCACCTTAGCATATGAAGGCAAAGATCCTGCTTTTTTATTAGAGAGTTTGGGGAGTATAATCTGTGGAGGTTCTAGCTGTAGGTTGGTGTGATGTAATTCTTGCGATCTTTTGGAGGGTAGGAAGAGAGAGGCGTGCTCAGGGGGTATGCGGGGATTCATAAGATGGCAGTCCCGCAAGAAGGAAAAGTTAATCACTATAATAGTTTTATTGGTGGATAGTGAAGGAAGGGATATTCGGGGTATGACTATCAGTTTCCATAAAGCAAGATAAAAGTAATAACCGAAAATCATGTTGCCAGCACGAACGAGCTCATATTGTACGGACTAAGAATAAAGTGACAGATGTTTGGGGCAGTCACACGGTCAAGCTCAGGAAATAGCGGTATGGCACCATCAGTATTCCATCGATCTTTTTCTGGTGTTTGTGGGTGACCCTGCTCAGGACGTGAGCTGTAATCAGTCCAGTGAACACGTCCATAAAGTAGTTCTGCTTCAGGACGAGGGTTAGGGTTGCAGAAGCAACGCAGAAGAAGGCAGTAATATAGGCCAAGGGACGGCGTTGGAGAATGTTCCACTCGAGAGCCGTGAGGAGGAGAAGTGCAGATTGCCCATGGAAAAAGTAGTCGAAACGGTAGCGTTAGGACATGAGGAGCGAGGGCAGAGGCGACATTTTCTCGAAAGTATCCGGAATTTATCTCGTTTGGAAGAGTATCTAGGAGCCGAAAGACTGGTGAGAGGAATTTATTACATTAAGCAGAGCTTTGGAGAGGCCCAGTACACCCGCAGCAAAGGGGTATCGGAAGGTTTCTACGTACAGCGCCCAGTATACCAGCATGGACACAAAGGAGACATCAGTCAACAGATTCATGCAAGCCTGGAGTCCGACTGCCAGCCCTGCATTCCTCCTCATCCAGTTGGTAGCTGGCGTCAGAGAATCGAGCACCACGTCCTGAATGCAGGACACTTCGTCAAAAGGCTGAGCCGAATATGAATTAGTAGGGCATTACTAGTGAGGAAGCACCGACGAGGATCACGCACACTGCTCCGATTGTGATTAGAAGCCTGTACCAGAGAAACCTGGCGGCAGAGTCAGGAAAAGAAGGCTTGAAAGGGTCGCGTGTTTCGTGAGAGTCCATACTCAGGTAGGCAATTTTTATAATATTATTGAACAACTAGAGCGCCGCTCAAAACTGTTGGCCGTCAACCACCTTATCCAGGACTACCACCACATCAGATCCTGAGCGATGGGTTAGACTCTTAAATACCAAGCAACTCTCGCCTAGGAACTTGTTCCTAAATCCTAAGCATACTCTCAGTCTATACGCTCTTCGCGACTTACCAATTTATTTATCTACCAAAACATACATAACTTCATAATACACCTTTGCATCTCATCCTCACTATGCAATACCCTCAACTCTCGCCTGACCAATCCCTCAACTACCAGCTCCTCCAAGAGATGTCCGCCCTCCCCCAGTCCCACCCGCCAACCACTCCCCTCTAAACGTAACTCCCGCCATAAAAACACCCAAATTCATAGTGAGGTCAAATGTTGGAATTGCTGCCGTGGTCAGACTATCCCTGCGTGGGCGCCTAAGTACAGATGTTACTTCTGCGATAAAATCAGTAAATGTCTGCCAAAATACAGCAATTTCAAATGTGGGAACTGCTATGTACGAGTAGTCTACGCAGCTTCGAGTCGGAGCGAGGTGGTGAGGTGCACCAAGTGCTCAGTTCTGAATCGAGTAAAGGATGCGAGTCAGGCAGGCATGAAGTATTGACTTTGAAAATTATGGATATGGTGTGCGTGTTCAGGATTCGCAATGTTTTCAGATTAAGGAAACCAATAAAGACTGATGTAGAATGCGAAGAGAGCTGCTTCAGGAATTTAATGCTATATGACAGTTATCATTTAAATTCATCCCGGATTCCTTACTGCCAATCCTAGACCATGAACCTTAACGCCAGCCTCATCGACAGCGACCAAGACAGCTCTTACCTCGAAGTCAATACTTCCCAGATGCCCCTTAGAAGCCCCCTCAAACCCAAAACCACTGCTGCAGAAGATCAAAAATACCAGTCTACTTTTTCTCAGCTATCCTTAGCGAGAAGCGACTTGCGAGTCCTGAAACAAGAGAACACCTGGCTAAATACTGCCAAGCTGGGACTGTAGGAAGAAAACAACACACTAAAAGATATCCTGCGGCAGAAGAAAAGTGTGATCAGCAAAATGCAGGAACAGACCCATGAAAAAAGCCTGCAGCTCGGATGGTTGGAAGGCGAGCTCAAGCAAGCCAGGGAGCATGAACATCAGATGCTCACTAGCATCGGTGAGTACAAAGAACGTAAGGCAACCCATCCATCATATCAGAAATTAAGAACATGATGCTGCAGATCGAAAAGGCATAGCAGCGAGGCAGGTAGTTCCAGCAGGAATCGGTGCAGAAATAAAAGGATCTGCAGGCGCAACTGGCTGTCCAGGAGGCTCAAAGCGTCGAAAACCTCAAATCGGCAAGACTCCAGGAACAACTCGAAACCACCCTCCACAAAATCCAGTCCAATATCTCCATGCATTCTCTGCAGTCCTCATCCGAATCCTCTGATTAAGGAAGTGCCTTCCGAAATATAATGACTGCACAAGGGGGCCTTGAGGTTACGATCCACAACCTGACTAGCTATATCAACACATTTCTCTTGCCTAACCTCAGTCAGACCACGAGATCTCTCGAGTAGTCGCGACACAAACTCAGCTAATCACAGGCTAAGTTCATAGAAATCGAGAAACAGCTCCTCAGAAAGGATCAGGAAATTCTTACCATAAGCAAGAGGCTCGACTAGGAAAGCGAGAAAAGCACTGGGCTACTAAATCAACTAAAAAAATTGGCTATTGAGGAGAACAAAGCTATCGTATGTAGCAGCACCCGACTCCAAGAGCTGACCTAGCGGAACGAGGAACTTAGTGACTAGATAGATTCCCTGCGAACGGATTTGGAAATAGCATAAAAACAATCTCTGATAGCATATCTCCCCATATTGAGACCCTTTTTACCAGAAGAACTTGTACCTCTGCTAAATGAACTGACGGATACCAATGAGTCTTACAGGCAGTAGACTCTCAGAGGCTCAATGCGCATGAATCTGCTCAAGTAGATTGAAAAATTAGCAGGGTTAGAGCTACGCTAGAAAGAGCATTTAAGAGGCATGGAACTATAGGCAAATTTCTTGAGACCTGAAGTGACTCGGTTGAACGGAGAGAAGGAGCTGCTGAAGATCAAAGTGGAGAACTTGCAGCGAGCATATGAGCATGCAGTGGACGACTACCGACGGTCAGTAAGATGCGGAGCGCTGAGCACAGTGAGCCGAGAAGGGCGTCGAAGGGGGTATGATTACGAGTCGGATAAAGAAAACATGTTTTCAGGGAACACCTTTAAATGATGAATAAAATGGGAGTGCATAATTAGCTAAATATTTGGAGACTGTCTTGTGGCTATAATTACAATTAATACGCAATAGACACCAGCACATCATACGCCATGAGACAGAAAGTTTTCACCCAGGCCTACTTCCTAATCAAGTCCAACCCCAGCTACATGCACTCCTTCCTCAAGAGAATCAAGGCAGTCGGCTTCAACATGTCTTTCGCTGGCCTCTTCTTCTGGACCATGGTCCCTGTCAGACTCCCCGGCGCCCAAGAGCACCTTCAATGATCCCACTGTATTCGGTCAAAGGATGTACCTAACTCACACGCTACAACACTTCTAACAATATGCAGAGTCTGATCACTGATGGCGGAAGTCGTCAGGCACCGCTGTAATGATTTCCATGATGCTGTTCTTGAGGGCAGTGTCCTAATAACGCCCCAGGAGTTTGTCGATCTGGGCTAGGCAGCCATAGAGAGTGTTTCTTTAATCTAGGACTTTGTCGAGATTGTGCATGAGCCTCCAGTTCCTTTCCATCCTTGTTTTCAGGTCGAGTTCCAAGTCCATAATATAATCCGTAATCTGCGTTGTTCGCTGTTCCGAGCCTCCTTCTTCCTCTTCTTGCTCATCGGATGGCTGGTTAGGATTATAGTTTTCGGGCATGCGTTCGGCTTGATACCTTGCTTCATGCATTTCATATGGCCTTTATTAAGCGTACTCTTCCTCATACTGGGCTTATCCATTTTCGTTCGTGTTTTGGGCATTCAGGTAGGTTTGGATCGGAATCAGGTGTGGAGCCATGTCCCGACCATCCCTCTTCTGCCTTTCTAGGACTTCGAGCCGTTTGCGATACCCAGGGTAGTTTGCGAAAACCTGGGCCGATGCCTGTCGCAAAGCGTAGGTATAAAGCCTCTGTAAAAAGAACATATTGTCTTGGAACTTTCCTTTAGCCATTTTATCATAGGGAAATATCTCTTTGAGTTTGGTCTTGTGTAGAGCTTCTTGAAGGACCTTGAGGTTACGTGCACAGTCCTCTTCATGGCGAGGGTTGAGATTGAGGCGGACGAGGGAGACAGCTCCTGGGTGTAGACAATCTATGACCTGGCAGAACGCGACGGCGTCAGCGCACATCTAAACCTTGGGGTAGTCACAGTCTGTAGATTCGTTGAGCCACTGAAGGAGTTCGACTCTGCCTTTGGTAGCCATTGGGGAAGTTTGAATTAATTAACGTTGGAGAATGGGATATATTGGGACTGCAGTCCGTCTAATAGAAGCTAATGTAACGCTGGAGCAGACCTCGCTGACCTACCTACGAGTCTCGTTTTCGGATTAGTTATTGGAGAGATAAAGATGGCAATACTTATAATTTTTAAACAATCAGTCCCATGTCCAAGACCCTCGAAGACTACCGCAACATTGTGAAAATACTCAAACTCAAACTACTCAAACTCCGATAACAAAACGAAGATCTCGCACGCAAGGTCGGCTAAGCATACCTACGCCCTGACACCAGTACCAAAACCCCTCACCTACAATATGAAACCCCCATCAGGCTTTACACCGAAGATCCGCAAGTATGAAGTCCATGCCTCCGAAACAGTCTGCAGAAACACTCTCCTCATGCTCAGACTTGCCGAAAGTTGTTAGCGGCTTGGAGTAGCTCCGGAAATGCTATTCAGGATCGCAGACCGGAATCGAAAAAAGTCTGTCACAACCCAACAATTCATGGACACAGTGCAGCGCGTGAAATTAGAACTTGAGGAGACGAGTGTATTCCAACTAGTGACGTTGCTGGACAGGAACAGACAATCTTCGATTGACTATGATGACTACATGTCTTTCCTGTGTGCGTATCAGATAAATACCGAAAAGTACCCTTTCGACGGCAGCAGAAACTATACTCAGTTGGCTCTAATCAAGCTTGCCAAGAAAATTGTGCAGCAGAAAGGTTCGGTCTAAGCAGGATTTGATGTTGTAGCCTCCCGAGGAGATGAGTTAACATTCTAATAGTTCTTGAAGTATGGCAAAGGCACCCTGAAGCTGGATGAAATAGAGCTGACAGCTGCCTTTACATCATTGGACCAGTAGTAAAAAGGACGCATCGCCAGGAACGCATTTCTCAGAGAGCTCAACAAAGCTAAGGACACGGCAGAAATCACAATCGAAGAACGTAGGAAGCCAAACAAAGCAACAGGAAAAAAAGAGCCGATTGAAGATTATTAGGAGAAGAAGAACCGCTAAGATTCTAGCAAAAAGCCCAACAAAAAACCAGTACCTTCTCTGCAAGAATCTGAAGGGTCAGAGTACGAAGTAGACGATGATCGCGGAGTCCAGGGGGGACAGAAAGCACAGAAAAAGGATCCTGCAAAACCACAAGTGCCGACCAAGAAAATGAGCACGGATACCACCAAAATAGTCAACCTGATCAGGAAGAATGGACTAACAGTGGACGGCCTGATCAACAAGCTGATGGACCTTTCTGAATCTAGCAAAGACTATAGGAAGTCCTTCACGATATTCGACTTCATTGATGTCGCAAAGGCCAAGTCTTCGGGAACTTCGCGCCAAGACTTGCAGTTAATTTATAAAGAAATAGATCTTGGGAAAAAAGGGAGCCTCACAAACAATGAGCTGTTGAAGTTCTGGCTGCTTGCTCGGGAACCCAACGACGCCTTCAAGACTGTGCTGCGAATCATGGGCCGTCAAATCAAATCCCTCAAGATAGACACTCCTGAAGATTACTTCAGAGTTAATAACATTTCCTTAGAGTCCTCGATGACAGAGGAAGTTTTCAGAAAGACCTTCCGAAGCTTCCAGCTGGACAAGGAGGAACTATCCATGCTGATATCATTCTTGGGGAAAAGCAAAGTCCAAGATCTCGCAAACAAACTGAATGCTCTTAATACCGAGAAAAAGGGTGCTACCTTTACAAAGATGAGTGATCGCACCAAGACCGATGTCTACGACACTCTTCTCAAGAAAATCAAGCCGGACTTGACTACTGAGGACTTTTACCCCAAGTACAATCGCAACAACAAGACACAGGAGTATTGGAAAACCATATTCACAAATGAATGGGCCTGCTGGAAGTTCTGCTACGATACCATTAAGAAACTCGACGACTTCTGGAAAGACCCTGAGTTCGGCCCCAACGGAGATGACAAGAGTGGCTACCTCTCCATCGTGGCTAACGTTAATAACCCTCCTCCAGGCCTCGTAGGTGAGGAGGACATAGAATGGGTCAACCACTACGAACTTGCCAAACGAAACGAGTCGCCTGAGGACGTCAAGTTCATGGACAAGGAAATCAAACCCAACGACATTAATCAGGGTGCTATCGGTAATTGCTGGGTGATTTCTGCGCTGAGCATAGTGGCACAGTATGCTAACTATTTCAAAGGAGATTCCCTGAAGGGAGCTTCTGAGGCTGACATGATAAAAGGGATCCATCCGCCTATCTTCTAAGCATTTCGGAAATACGGTCTGTTCGTGTTTCGGTTCTTCAAGAACAACAAACCCGTGTTCGTGGTCGTGGACGACCTGATTCCTGTGCAGAAATAATCTCCGAGTCCTTTGTTTGCTTTCTGCCCTTCTCTAAATGTGCAGTGGGTTTCGCTTGTCGAAAAAGCATTCGCCAAACTGCACCATACCTATTCTTCCCTGATCTCGGGCGATATCGCTCAAGGTTTGAGTGACCTTACCAATTGTCTGCCAATCAAGGAGAACATCAACAAAAAAGGGCAGGACCAGCTATGCGAAAGAATGTTGGCCTACCAAACCGGAAAGCAATTGATGGGGTGTTCCATCAATCCTTCTGCACAGAGTCCTGAAGCGGCAGGACCAAGGAAGTAAGGACATGTCAAGTTAGACGGGGAAGAGACAGGGCTACGGTCCGGACATGCTTACTCCATCACGGACATGTTCAAAATCAAAAACAAATCTGACTCCTATACGCTATTACGGGTGAGAAATCCGTGGGGAAATACTGAATGGCTGCTTAAGTGGAGCGAAACACCCTAGGATCCTGATCCTGAGACAGACCTTCTGAAGAACAACTGGGACCTGATCCAATAATATTATCAGAAGAAACAAAAGCAGGCGAAAGACAACAGGGAAGATGCAGTTGAAGTCTACCAGAAGGGCAACGACGGAACATTCATGATGCAGTTTGAGGACTGGGTTGGGCTCTTCACTAATCTCTTCCTGGGCATAACTTTGTCGGATAAGTGGGCTGGCGTTACATGTTCAGACGAATGGTCACCTAATATCCCCTCAGGCACTGTTAGCGCTAAATCCGATCAAGCTGCTCGTGAAGCCTGGGTCAAAAAGAACCAGCAATACAGGCTCGAAGTATCCAAGTAGGCAGAAATCCTCATCATGCTTAACCAGACTGATGGAAGGTTGTATAGAGGAGAAATCTACCCCTATCAAAATATGGTGAACCCTGTATTGTTGCTAGTTTTTAAAATCAGCGACAAAGACTCCTCCCTGAAGGCTTTCGATAAGACGATGTACTATGATGAAGCACAGTCCATGAAGCTGGAGCCTCGGAGAAACGTGACTTACTGGAGGAAGTTCAGCCCCGGGAACTACATTGTTGTGCCGATGACAACTGCTTTCGTGGACAAGAATGGAGATGCTGTGTCTTTCGAAGGGAAGTTCCCGAAGTACTAGATGAACTTCTACTATGAATGCGAGTCGAAGTACGTGAGAGTGAGCAAGGTGGGAGAGAAAAAGGAGTTCAAGACAATAGAGCGGGTGAGGAAGGCGAATGCGAACGACAAGGACGCTAGCTAGTTCATCAAGAAGTACGTAGAATTAGGAGTCTGATTTGTTTAGTGGATAGTACTCCTGATGTATTTTCGGTATCGTGTTTAGAATTCTAGTCTCAGGAATGGCTGAGCGTTATAGATATTCCAGAAATATCGATGTTATTCTAGAAGCAGAACCCTCAAAACTTCTCAACCCAGATTCCTTCCCCTGCTGCCTTCCACAATACTGGCCACACCAATCGTCCGGAGTCTGCTCTCCGATCCAGCCACCAATCTACTGATGAAGCCAGACGCGAAAGAATTTATGAAGAGAACTACAAACTGTCGTAACAGATCAAGCAACTCCAGAATAGCAACAACAAGTTCAAGATCTTCATCGTGCATATGCTGAAGGATAACAACAAGCTCGGGAGCCACTTCGACCAGATCTCTAAAGTGATTCTCAGGCAAGGGCATAACGCAGCAGTGGAGGCAGTACCGGAGAGCCTCAAGTCACGCATACTGTTCAAAAGCGTGAAGAGCAAGTTGCACGCTTACGAGGGTGTGCTACTGAACATTAATAGGGAGCAGAAGAACGTGAAGCTAACGTAGCTAGAAAAGAAAGGCTATGAGCTGAAAACGAGCATCATCGAGAGATTTTCGGAGATCCTATACCTGAAAATGCACAACAAGTTGCTCCACAACATCAAAGAGATGAAAGTCGCTCTTCCGGCCAAGGAATCCGCGGATATCATATTCCAGGACCAATAATTCGAAAAGGTCTACGCCCACAAGGTGCAGCTGCTCAATAAGATGTCTGCATGCTAGAGAGAGCAGATAGACTTGCGCCGCAGTCTCAAACTCGAAAACAAATTCCGCAATAGGCTCGTTGAAGAACGCGACGACCTCATGCAGCACCATCAGGAGTACGTCAAGGTCATCTAACGCCTGGCGAAGGAGCGAAAAGAGGACGAAACACTGGAGAAGAAAATATCGAGCATGGTGACGAAGCTCCACAACCTGAACCAATGGATGGAGAAGCAGCACCACTTTAATCAGTAGCTGAAGCAGAGGCTGATGGAGAGGAAGGACATGCACATGAAGGACACAAAGAACCTGCGGGAGGAGATCGAGAAGTGTTCAGAACAGTTGAACGACATCAAGAACAAGTACAACGAACTGGTGGAAAAGAAAAAGAAAAAGATGGAAATGGGTTTCCTCAACTGACAGCGGATAAGGGATAAGATTGTGTTCAAACATGGATCATGGGTCGAGGCTGAGGGTGGGAGCCGATGCCAGGACGAGGCTGTACGTCCTGTAGCGAGGCTTGCGACGGTCATCCTCCATGTTCTCGAGTTTGATGGAGTTGTTCCTGGGTCTAGTCTTTTTATGTGCCTTCTTATTCTCATTGCTGTCGTGAAGTTAAGAGTTGTCAGGTAGATTTTTCTCTTCCTATTTCTATGACTGCATTTCCGACTCGTCTTCGTTCTAGTTGATGATATTGGCAAAGTCCACTTTTACTGGTACAAACTTCTCGGGACGACTCGCCCGCCGGTCCAGAGGGTCATCGCCCAGACTGCCCTCCGAAGAGTGGCGCGTCAGATCCGCCAGCGACAGAGATTTCTTGTAGGCATTTTGGCGGCGCTTCTCCATTCTGTCCTGCAGTTTGCTGTTTTGGTCGTTGAGTTCCTTCTGGATTTTGCTGGTCAGCTCGAGGGCACTCTTTTGTGTATTCTCGATGATGCTTTTGACGTTCTAAGTGTTGACTACCTCTGCGGTTTCGTAGAGTACGTTCTTTTAAAATTCTTCCTGCTTGTTTTTGGCTATCATCAGCTGTCGCCGACGTTAGTTTTCTTCCTGCAGCTCTACCCTCGAGTTTGAAAGATTCTTTTCTGGGCTGTCAAGCGATGTCTTGGAAGCGATTGGCGTATTCATGCTTGACTTGGGCTTGTGAGTACTGACGTCGGGTGGCTTCACAGGACTATTCGTGGGATTATTATTGGTCTGCTCCGTGATGGCTTTTTAGTTCATGGACTTCATAACCTGTGGCGACAGCATGAGTCCATTCATCTTGCGCTGGAAGTAGAGGTACTTGTAGGACTGCATGGACTCGTAGTACTCGACTCCCAGAGCATACAGTTCCAGAAGCTTGCTGACAACGATCAGGTTGACGGTCGAGGATAGCTCAAGTTCGATTTCATTCTCCATGACTTCCCAGGCGTAGGAAGATGGCAGGTCTATTTTTTTGTAGTTCTTGAGCATGGAGTCTAAGCAAAATGGCAGCTGGACTAGGCTTAAAAACTGACTGCTAGTAAATATATCAGATCACTCGATGTAACTATATGTTGACACCTGATTAATTCGCACCATCCATCACTTAATCCTCATCAAACAACACTCAGC
This sequence comes from Lepidurus packardi, assembly GCA_023053545.1. Taxonomy (NCBI): domain Eukaryota; kingdom Metazoa; phylum Arthropoda; class Branchiopoda; order Notostraca; family Triopsidae; genus Lepidurus; species Lepidurus packardi. The sequence goes on from JAKZAN010000177.1 coordinate 54,257, forward strand.
TCTCATCAACCCAACATGATCGAACTCTTCCTGTAGTCGTCCCTCCGCACTCTTTCGACCTGTGGCTCTTTGTCCAGCCCGTTTCCTCGCAACTCCACTTCTTTGTGCTTACTGTTCTGTACTACCTTCTGTGGCTCCAGCTTGGCCTCGTAGCTCGTCTTCAGCATGAGATTGCGAGTGTTGATGGGCTTGTTGTTCCAGCCTACCGTGGCTGCACTCGGGGCAACCTCTTCCCGCCTATACTGGTTTTCGGGGATGCAAGACATCAGATCATTTTTAACTCGCGTCACCACGTCGATAGTGTTTCGAGCGGTAATACTGTTGTCCTGAGTCTTTTTAGATGGCAAGACTTCGCTCTCATTGAAGTGTTTGCGTTCAGAATTTTAATTCTTCGGTGCTGCAGTCCCGGGTCGAGGCTGGCATATGTGTTTGCGTTCTGCGTGACCAGACAGGTTTTCCTTCTGGGACTTGAGGAAGAGATAATGGGCCCCACTAGTGCCAACGGGATACTCTGGTTTCGCTATTTTGGCAGCCGAAGGTTTTTCTTGTAGATTTGTGTGGGTGTTTTTGTTATTGTTGTGCTTCCTATCGTGATGGGGGATGAGGAGCCCGAACTGCTACTGCTGGTACTTCTGGATGATCTGTTTGGCACGTTATTGTCGGGAAGGATCTTGGAGAATCATATTGGTATTTTTGTGTTCCTGGAGGTCAGTCGACTGCTGGTGCTTCTTCATGGTGCCTGTGATTTCGGGGGGAGTCTTGTTGGTGAACTTGCTGTGGAGGTACTCGCGGAACATGGGAGGGCGTCGATTTACAATTAGTTATTAATTTATAAACTTAATTTTTTATTGCCCTAACTCTGATGCTGGGCAGTAACATCACTTCTGAACACTAACTCTCCTCAATTATGGCAGCTTTCGGGACTTATGCCATATAACACTATTTGCATCATTCACATCCTACTCTCACCCCTGTTATTTGAGTTCCTGCCTGCAGTTCGGACACTGCGAGTGCTTGTCAAGCCAGGGCAGCAGGCACCCGTCGTGGAAAATGTGTTTGCACTTCAGCAGCCTGATCACCTCGCCAGTTACGAATTTCTTGATACAGATACTACACTCTTTCTACGATTGTCCAATCTTCATCTTCTTGATGTGGTCATGCTTGCCTCCCATTCCGTTGATCGCCCGCTCCACTTGGTCCTGTTCGTATTCCATCTGCCGGGACTCCTGAAGCATAAGCTTGTGGAAGGTATCTGGAGACATGCCGTAGATAGGGGATTTGGTGGGGGGTTGTTGGTGGTCGTAGCCCGCCTCGAGGATGGCTTCGTACTCGTTCTGCCAGTCAATGAAGTTCAGGTTGTACTTGCCCGTGGGGTTCATCTTTACGGGGCGTCTGTCCATTTTCGGGATTTTAGGATTTAATTGGACCGATGTAATCTGGAACATTATAGGGTTGCCACCCTTCAAAACCTACTCTCACCCAGTAGCCAGGTTATAAAATTAATCAATAATCTACTTTAGGCCATGCGTTATCTATTCATACTACTGCCCCTTGTCCTCACTCTTTCCTACGCCCAGTATAGCCCCGAACTCGGCCAAATCTTCGCACGCCTGACTGTGGCATCCTATTGCAAAGACGCCATCGTCGAAGACTGGAGCTGTCCGCCCTGCAAAAAATACCCCTACCTGACCAACGTCAAACACTTCCAGAATTCCACAAATGACACTGTGGGCTTTATCGGCATCGACATCAATCTCGATGCTACAGGTATATTAATCTTCTCATCATGTCTTAGTTTTGGTCTTCAGAGGCACTATGCCTTTCGACATCGTAAACTGGATCCGCGACATCGACTTCCTGCAGGTGCCTTATCCCAACTGCACCTACAAATGCGAAGTCCACCAGGGTTTCTTCAAAGCCTATCAGGACATCCAGAACACTGTCCAGCGACTCATGGAAGACTACACAAAAATATTCGGCATGAAGAAACTCATGGTCACTGGCCACAGCTTTGGTGGGGCTCTCGCAACTTTCGCAGTGGCTCACCTCTCTACACTCGGCTACAAGGTTGATCAGTTCTATACTTTCGGTTCTCCGAGAGTGGGCGACGGCAGTTTCCAGACATGGTTTACCAAGATATTTGGTGGACGCTTTAAAGCTCGGATCACTCACCACATGGATCCAGTGCCGCATTTACCATCGCAGGCGCTAAACTTCAAGCACTTGGCGAACGAGATATACTATAACTGGCTGAATACGGGGTACAGGGTGTGCGACGACACGGGTGAAGACTGGCGCGGGGCAAATCAGTTTGTGACAGGACTCGACGTTCAAGACCACCTAACGTACATGAATATTGACTACACCACCGAAATCCTCGGATGCCAGATTAATTGACAGGCGCAATAACCAGGAATGTACTCTGATTTGTATAGCATCATTCAGGAAAATGTATTACGTTTACGCATAAGTCACCCAGATTAGGTTGCCACTCTTTACTCACTGGGACTCATGTCATGACATCCCGCAGCTCCTCGATCCTCTGCAAAAGAGTGTTAGCATGCTTCAGCTCGATGCTGAGTCTGCTGTTCTCCCCCTGCAGACACATTCGCTGCAGCTTCACCTTTTCACACTCTTAGAGTTTCCGAGCGTCCTCCGACAAAGTTCTTCTTTGCTGCTCCACTTCATGTTCTAGATTGCGTATTTCTTGCAGCGACTGTTGCAACTGCAGCCCCAGACTTTCCGACCGTGCCTTGTATGTCTCCTTCTAGTGCTATAAAGTGAGGAGGTCTGCGAGTTTGGTCCTAGACTCTGTGATGTCTGTCTTGGCGATCTTCACCAAGGATTTGAGGCTACTATTCTACTCCAATAACTTGCTGTTCTGCTGTTCTATCCGTTCTTGCTCGAGTTTTAGTCTGTTTATCTAAGGTAACTCCTTCTGTATACTCTTTAGCATCCCTAGATTTTGCTGGTTTTCAGCATGAAGTCTCTTTATTTTTGCTTCAGCTTCCTGAAGTTGTCCACTCTTCTCCCGGATTTCTGAAGCTTGTGAGCGTAGTTTAAGCTCCAGCTAATGGGCTAGTTCCTCCAAAGAAGTTTTTTGCTGCAGCAACTGGGACTGCTGGCGCTCAAACTAGTTCATCTGGTGAGATCTTTAGGTCAAAATCAGCTGCTACTGTCCATAATTGCGCTGCAGGGTCATCAGACTAGAATTGAGTTCTTATTTAACTCTCTTCTCATCCTAGAGTTGTCTCAGGAGTTGTTCTCTGACACGCTCGGCTTAAGACTTCAGAATGTTGATTTCCTGCTTGAAACTGGACTCCAGTTCGTGGTGACTCTCATCTGCTGCTTTGAGTTCCTATTAAAGGGAACCCACCTTCCGCTGCAGGATTTCAGTTTCCTTGGAAATTCTGGTTTGGATGGAGTCTTTTTCAGTTTGTATGAGTACTACTTGCTGCTCTGTCTTCTGCAGCTTGTCTTGGAGTTGGGAGTGCTGCTGGTCTAGTTTTTCGAGGCTTGAGCACTTGTCTCGGAGGATGGCTTCGGTCTCTCTTAGGTCTTCTAGCAACTCTTGGTTATTTTTCTCTAGTTGGTTGAGAGTCTCTTGGCCAGCCAGCATGCTCTTTTCGTAGAAACGTGCCAGCTCTTCCTTCACAGCCAACTTTTCCTAAAACCTACTGGTTTCTTCTTCGATGTACTGTTCGAGTCCCCTGATATCGTTGCGGTGTCGTACCTCTGCTTCTTTCGACATGGCTTTGAACTTCTCGATTTCTTCAATCAACTGGTCGCGGCTCGAGTGTGACTCGCTTGTCTTCTCGATTGCTTCTGCCACTTCTTTGAGCAGCGACTCGAACATCCTTCCATGACTTCCGAAAGATTCTTGCTAGCCTGCTCTTCTGGCGTCGACTCCTTTGGTTTTGTAGTCTCGCAGTCTCTGATCCAAAGCTTTCATTTCGGTCTCCATGTTGTGAATATATTTCTCTGTGGCCGATGTTTTATCGATCAGCCTATATAGCTTGCCGACTTCCTTGGCCTTCTGCACGAACTCAGAGACATCGGATGTGATCGTTTCTAGAACTGTCCGGAGCTGCTGCATCTTTTACTTCTCTGCTTTGGCTTTGCTGCGATCCAGTTTCATCTTCTCTACAAACATCTGCTTGAAGTTCTCAAACTACTTCATGATGTTGTTCGAGTCCGTCAGAGATACGTTGCTCAGGCTATCTCTCAGTAGTTGCAGTTTCTCCACGAACACGTCACAGCTCTTGGGTAGCCTATTTTCTAGCAATTCGCTCAATGTCAAGATGATTTTGTGCCTAATTTCCCGCAAATTGGAGTGGATATCGCGCGCTACTCTACGGTCTTGTTATGCTTGCTGGCGTTCCACCTAGTATTGGCCGAGCACTTCTGTCTTGATAGATAGTTAATGGTTAGCTCGAGTGACTTCCCGAGATAGCTCGTCTACTCGGAGTTGTAATGTAGACACCTGTTTTTCGAGCTCGGAGTTCTTCTTGGTGAACTCGTTGGAGTATTGTTCGGACTTGCGGTAGTTATCCTTGATCTGTACAATCTGGTCACGGAAGCGATTGGCGAGAAGACTATTCTGTTTGACGGTGAGTGCGACAAGCTCGTTGATGGAAGAGACATCGTCAAGTGTGATGATGGGGAAGCCTTTAATAAAGAGGCTGATTTCCTCTTGGAGCTTGCGATAGTTAGAGTCGAAGTGGGAACTGAGCCGGGCGTCGAAAGACATGTGATGATTAGCTTAAGTATTTGAATTGAATAGCGTGCCTCAAGAGTGGATCCCTCAATAACTCATTTTAATATAAGTTTCATCGCGCTGCACCCGAACACTCGACACCCATGGAAGGACTCAGCTAATAACAAATCGCACAGTTCAAGGAAGCCTTCGCCCTTTTCGACAAGGATAGTGACAATCGCATCTCCACGACTGTAACCCTCCTTTCTGACATGCGACTGCTTGTAGTAATTACCATTCGTGATTAGGTCACTGGGCCAGACCCCTACTGAAAAAGAGCTGCAAGAGTGGATCAAGGAAGTAGATCCGAATGGGACTGGAAAGGTGGACTTTCCCGAGTTCTTGTCTCTGATGGCGAGGTAAGAAATAAGTAGCCATTATAATTCAGGAAGTACAAAGAGCCTGACACAGAGGACTAGCTGATCGAGGCAATGAAGTCTATTTTCAACCTGAGCGACAACGAGAGTGTCAACCTCAAGATCTTCAAGAACACTATGACAAGTCTGGGGGAAAAGCTGACGGAGGAAGAGATCGAGGAACTGTTTAGGGAAACCGATCTGTCCAAGGAGGACCACTTCAGCATGGAGGAGTTCGTGCGCATTATCCTCTCCAAATGATACGGCTTCATTTACCTCCCTGCATATCTTCGCAGATTTTGACACATTCATACTAAAGTAATATCTGTAGATATTCGGTCGTCTTGGTCTGAATAGCTCATATTTAGATGACTCGGATAAAGAGTTCAAATGAGGTGTGTTGCATGCAATCTCTTGGGAGAACGTAGAAATGTTCGTCAGGCACGACAGTAGGGATTGGTCATTCGCAAAAGGGCACCTTGATCCGTGAACTGAGTTTGTGCGGGATGGAGAACTGACGAGATCAGCTGCAGGAGTTTTGATAACCCTTGAACGCCCTCCCCATTCACGCTTTCATAATTTACTATATACCATTATGGTTTCTTGACTTCATTAAATTGTATTATTCTCATCCCGTATTTCCACTAGTTCGTATAAGGGCATATGCAAATTGTTTGCCACCAATCATCCCTGGTTCCTCGACGCCGAACCCGTACCACCCTACTCTTTCCTCAATCAGCAGGATCCTCAAGCGTAGGAGCCCGTCAGCTGGTGACCGTACAGCTTTCATGCTGGAATCATCCACATCCTCATCATCCCCTCTGAAGCCTGATTTCCCGGCGCACCACTGCGTCTCCGATCCTGCCAATCAGGTTGATAGAAGGTCCTTCGCTACCATCTGCTGGTTTCTTGCGGTCTTTTTTCTTCACAAAGTTTTCGTCGATCTTGTGCTTCTTGACCATACGGCCTTCGTTCTTGCTGAGTTCAGTCTCCAATATTTCGGCGAACTCTTTGTCGAACATGTCCTTGAAGTCTTGGTCAGGGGATCTTTGAGGAATGCGTTCGACTTCGCGTCGCTAGTCTTCGTCCTCTTCTTCAGACTCCTCCTCCTGACTTGCTTTGAGACGGTACTTGGCTTTCTCCTTCTTCTCTTTGTAGGCCTTGGGCTTCTGCAGGTGTTGCAACTCGGCCAGCTCGTTTACTTCTTCGTTTCTTGCTCGATGTTTCTATAGTTGTGCGAATCATTGTTAAAGAAGAATTACTTCGTTCATGGCGGTCTCGAAGTCGATGATTTCTTTGTTGCTCATTTTTACTACTTCTGGCTGAAGCGACTCCAGGATGTCCAGAATCTCGAACTCGATGAACATTGGGATGTACTTCCTTGTGTTCACGTACTTCTTGAATCCGAACATCAGGCGCAGCTTCTGGTTGATGCTCTTCGTCTTCCGGATCTTGTAGCTCTTCGTTGCCTCCATAATGGCGCACACTGCGTTGATCACTCCAATCGGGTTCGTCTCCAGCTTCAACAACTCGTAAACAGTCCCGTACAAGTCTTCTTTTTCTGTGATTTCCTCGTTAAAGAGTTCCCCCTCGAACCTCGCCCACTCGACACATTCCTGAGAGGCTTCTTTGTTGACTGCGTCGAAAAGCTTCAGCTTGGTGGCTTATCTGAGGTCCTTCTCGACTTTCTTGTCGTTCATCTTGCGTACCAGCTGTGCGAATACATAATTCTCTGTATACTTGTGCTTGGGGATGCGTTTGATCAGTTTTTTCATGAACAGCTGCTCAAACTCGGTAGGATGCTAATTCTGAAGCTTCCTGAGCTGTCGGTAATGGTCCTCTACCTTGGAGGTACTCAGGTTCAGAAGGAGGTTTTTAAGAGCAATTTCGAAAGGGGATTTCTATCTTTTGACTTTGGTTGTCTCTATCCTGGTTGCGGGTTTGAGGAGATTCATGCTGTTGATTATCTGTGCCTCGGTCATGATGGGCAGGGACTTCTTCTTCAGGATGTTGGAAAGCTGGGTCAGCAGAAAATTGAACTTCTGCGAAGAAGCGCTGTTCATGTAGAGGTACCTGCCCACGAAGTCTAAGCAGGACACCAGCAAATCGATATGGAATCCGTTCAGATCGTCCACCAGCAGTTTGATGCAAGCCAGGGTCTTCAGGGGGTCGATCATCTCAAGCTTCGTGAACTCGCAGATGTACTTCATATTCCTCGTTCTCCTATCGTTGGCCACGAAGTCATTGTTGAGAGACTCCCGGAGTTTCTCATAATCGCTAAATAGGAACTAAGTGACGACTTCTCCCACGTCTTTCCATTTTTGGTTCAGCGTGGCAGCGATCCTGCAAAGGAAAGGAGTCACCAGCTGGTACTCTTTTCTATACATCAGCAAGTCTTTGCTCAGATACTTTCTGTTGCGCTTTGTGTTTATCTTCAGGAAGTCTTTAACCAACGCGTCCGCATCAGCTGTATTCTTGCACGTGTCCAGCTTGATTTTAAAGGCATCGTACAAGGCTTTATCGTCTTCCGTGGCTTTAACCTCAACTTAAACTATCTGCGGCAATTCCCGATAAAGCTCGCGCTGATATTAGTCTTCGAAGATCTCACCATATTACGTAATATTGAGGAAGCTCTTGCTGATTTCCGCTGGCTCCAGCACAGGTTTGGAGAGAGTTTCAGCATTCTCTATGCTCTCATCGATGGCCCCAGCAATCTAAAAGAGCCTCACTCGGGTATTCAAGAACCTTTCGGTCATCTGCCTGTACCTCTTTTCGGTGTCTGGGTTGAAATTACCATTGAGTTTCAGTTCTTCAGTTAGCATCGTCTCTGTCTATTTGATTATCTTAAAGTTGCCTTCCAAAAACCCGGACAGTTCGCGCACATACTTTTAGAAAAAGGCAGAAAGATCGGACTTCGCCTTCGCAGGGAAGATGGTAGGGGTGTTAGGGAGCAGGAGTCCCTGGACCTCCCACTACTTGGCTTGTCTGCTGGTCTTGCCAGTGAGAACCTCGCTATAGCGACTGATGAGTACTGAGTAGACATCGCTGTTGAACTCATAAATCTTTTCTTTGCGTTCTTGTTATGTTGCAGACTCCAGCTTGGAGTTAGCTGCAGCTTTGAAGATCTTTCGTATCAAGTCGTTGATGTCCTTATAAGTGATTGGGAGACCACAGACGAACAGCTCGGCCATCAGATGCGTGAGAGCCTTCAGAGTATTCTTCTTTGAATCCGGATTTGCCAGAGCAGACTCGAACTGCTTCTTTAGAAGGGGGATGAACAATGTGGAGAAACGCTCGTAAGATTGAGCCATAACCGATATCATTTCTGCCATGGCATCCACCTACTTTTCATTGATAGTCTCAGACAGGATGTTGGCAATTTCCTCGAGGTAGTTGGTGAGGTTAAGGGTGGTGCTTTCAGTAACTAGAGCCTCGAGGTTACGGTTTTCGGCTTTGAGCTTGCTGTTGAACTTCTGGATCGTGTTCACTTTCGAGATTCTGCGCGATAATTCCTCCTACTTGGCTACGAACCATTATTAGGTGGAATGACACTCAAGTATGGTTGGTACCTGGGTAGAAGTTGATAGCCTCGAGGTTCAGGGTACGCATTCTGATGCGGCGTTCGATGACTTCCTTGGTCTAGACGAAACGGGGGTCTATGGTGTCGGGTTCGCTGATCATAGGCTTATAGCAGGATGATTTGATAAGTAAATAATTGATATTTCCGAACTCAGATGTTTGGTGCAGGGCATGCTGCAAGGCATCAATGGTATAGTATAGGGATGTTAAAGAATATGATGAAGAGTTGAGGGAATAGATTAAGTAGGGGGGTATAGAATTGGGTAGTATCAGTAGGAAAGAAAAGTCTGCTGTCTCGTGGTCCAAGCGAAGTCTACCTCCTAAATCAGTAAATGTGGGTTAGTAAGAATATGAGAAAAGGGAAGAAAGTCCACTGGAAGAGAGTGGATGAAGAGTGGGAAGCCGATGGGTCAGAGTGGTTAAAGTTTAATCGTTGTTCATAAACTCTAGTCCAAAAGTTTCATCATGGCAGCTTCCACACTGCTTTGTCGAGTAATCCGAGGGTACCTTGTTCCGAGAGCGTAGCAACAGGATGCATTCCTAGGTGGAGTACCCAGACGGTAGAGATTTTGAGAAGTCAGAGATCTTGGTGATTTTTGTCATCAATGTCAAGAGTAGCAAATATATTTTCATCAGTTGTCTCAAAATCTGCTGCCGGCTGGGCTGGTGGGAGTTTGTTGTGGGTGGCAGGACCACCAACAAGTTTTCAAATGTTGGATATTGATTTAATTATTATAGGCGTCATTGTTGAATCCTCCCTATTAAAGTATTTCTAACCCCCAACCCCAATACCATCCCAGCCTTCCCTCGGATTAATCTGCGCTTGCAAACAATCTTCAATTCTCTCATGGAACCCAAGCAGGCCTTCAAGAAAGTCCATCATACTGCCCTCGTCATCATTCCAGACCAGGTCGAACAAATACAGACCATCAGGGCCAAGCACGATACAGCCTTTGAGCGCTGGCCTCCCCACATCAATGTGGAGTTCCCGTTTGTGGATCCCATCCACTTCGACGAAGTGTATAATGTGCTGCAGGATGAACTGTTTGCGGAGTTCCCCGCCTTCGATATCAAGTTCGAGCACCTTGACAATCTGAAGAGGTCGGTGTTGGTTGTGTAGCCTGAAACCGCAGATCGAAACATCCACAAAGTGTTCCACAAAATTATGGGCAAATATCCCTTCCTAAACGATTTAAACAAACTGGGCAATGAAGGATACACGCCGCATCTGACCCTGGGGCGGTTCGGAAGCGGTGAAATTGAGAAAAGGGCTGCGGAGTTCCAAGCAGTGTGGAAACCATTCACCTATAGGTGCGACAAACTCTACATGATTGAAAGGGACCGAGACACCCCTTTCGTCATCAAGAAGGTGATCCACTTGAAGCAGTGAGCAGTATGATAAACAATCAAGTAGAGTCAAATTGGGAGAGATCATTCTGGCATCGGAGAGAGTCCCTCTTGTTCACAGTGGGGACCCGATTGATAGACAGCCTACTGCGCGTCTCCGCAATATATTTTTTAGTCTTCTAGAACAGTTCTCCTTTGGCTGAATCTTCCTGCTTTTTTCCTACGGGCTATTCTTTCAATTTCACAGTCCTGCACTCCTTGTCAGTTCCCTCATCGTGAGCCTCCCCTCCTTAAATGCCCTCTGTTTTCTCCTTCAGATCCTTTGTTTCTTTGTTTCGACAGGTTTCTTCCCCTCCTCCAAACCTGCCTGCGATTGCGACTGACAGGTCTTGCCTGAGCTGCTCGATCAATTTGCTCTTAGTTTCAATTTCTTGCAGGTAAATTGTGTTGAAGGTCTTTACTTTATTGACCGAATCAAGGATTTGCTGCTTAGAATGATGAAGCTGAAGAACGTGCTGATGCTGCAGAGCTAGCTCCCTCTGAAGAGTTGCTGCGAGATTGGTTGATTTGAGAAGCTAGTTCTGCAGGCGGTAGTTCTACATAACCACATGTACCAAATAGTCTTTGAGAGACTGCATATTCGGCTTAGCTGATTCATGTTGAGGCTAAATCGATTCGAGTCTACTGCCAAGCCCGCACTTGCACCTTCGGACCTAGTGGAATGATGGCAGTCTACCCGGCAGAAGAACACCTGCGCAGCCTTCTTTTTTGGAGCGTCTATCAATATTTCCAGCAGTGGAACCATGCGACTCCGCATCTTGGGTTTCGCTTGTTTAGTTCTCATTTTGCTTAGATTCAGTTTTTATGCTTTCGAGCCTAGCAGATTTTTTAAACGATACTTGACTGTTCTGTTGCCCAGACCTTTCAGAAGAGTGGGGAGAGATGGGATCGCTATTATTAGGTCTGAATTTATGAGTGGCAGCTAGGTGTGCTGGGATGTAGAAGGATGAGAGGGAAGGACGAATGGTATTGAGGCGTGGGGGCAAATCCTGGTTTGGGAACTGCGGGGTCTTCTGGTGCATGGAAGAGTGGTCTGGCGGCAGGGGGATCGCAATTTGATAGGGTGAGTAGGCTAAAAGGGGATAAGGAAGAAAAATGATGAGATAGTTTATCAAGAGAAGTAGTATTTTAGAGTTTCAGTGATCATTTGTGCTGCAGTTAATTTCGGTCATGCCCTTATAACATAGTACCTGCACCATTCAGCATTTGCTGCAACTTGTCTGCTAAAGCTGTTCAGAAGCCTCATCTCCAATCATATGTTTCTAGCTCCACCTACGAGTGCCACACCTTTTTCCACTTCTCACTACTCGTTGACTCCTTTCCCATTATCATCCGATAATCTATCCTTTGGGCTCTCTTACTTTATCTGCTTCGAAGGGTGTTTGTTTTGCACTTCTGAAGGGCTCTGGGGCATAGAATCTGAGTGGGAGTCCATGGTGGACAACGAGTGTTTTAGCCTCAGATGCAATCTCAGGGAGACTGCCGAGCCATATGTCTTCTTGCATTGATAACACTATGGTTTGAGGCAAAGAGAGTTGAATTGCAAAGAAATTGTACCAAGTGGTTCTTGACGATCTGATCGGCCCTCCTCCGCGCCTTCTTCCTGCTCCTCTCGTCTTTCTCTGATTCGCTGGTCTGTTTTCCCTCCAAAAGGGTCATCCTCGCTTCCACGGTTTGGAGCCGCTGCAGCAACTCCGAGACCTACTCCCCCAGTTCCACCATGCTCTTCGCCAGAATCTATACATGCTTTGGCAGAAGCTGTTCGCATTTTACTACCATATCCGCATCATTTTTAGTATCTATTTGATTTTTGTTTTCTATTTAAGGTAGTGATTCAGAATCTAGCATCGGGGATGAAGATTCGGGAGTTTTTTGAAGTTGAGGCGAGGTCGTTATCGGTGTAGATAGTTTGCGGGCACGGATCTCAGCACCCGTAGAGGGAGGCACAGGAAGGGGCGGCGATAAAGGGGCAGAGGACTGGGACTTTGTTTGGTGGATAAGTATGACTTTGCGTGTGAGATTGGGTGTCGGAAGATTGGAGTGCATTGGCGAGAATACAAAAGGGTACAAATGTTATAGGTTTTCCTACTTGCGCAGGATTTCTAGTAAGGTCTGATAAAATTTATTGAGTACACTCGAAATACTGTGGATTTCTTGGCGAATATAGAATAAATCCCTCATCCTACTCTGAGAAGATTCCTTATTCAATCATTATTGGGCTTCGACTTCCACCAAAACTTTATCCTTTGCGATCGGCTTGACCCATTCTCCTTCTGAGCCTGTCCCAGACTCCGGAAAGTGTTAATCGGAGACTTTGACTTCATCCTACTCTCTGCGCCCTCGTTCCCAATATTGTACCCAGGCTCCTTCCTAGTTTGGTCCATGGTAAGGACTCTTGGTACTTGAGCAAACAACCCCTAATCGAAATTTGAGTCTTTTTTAAACAAGCAATGGCGTTTGTCAGCAGGAGTTTGAGACTTATCATTGAGCATGAGCTACTAAACTATAGATTAATGTTTATTTTTTGAGAGAGATAGGGTATCGATTGGAGTTTGAGCTGGTGCGTTGGGCTTCAAAAAGAGTTCGAGGACTTGGAAACTTAATGAGGATGTCTGAAGTCTCTTGACGAATTAGTCCACATAGCCCAACTCTCTAAAGGAAGCAGTATTAATAAAAACAGACAGTCTTTCAGCCAAGTGTAGCCGAAATATTGTCTGAGGGTGCTGTTCTGGCTAGGTTGGTCGAGTAATTCGATCGGAGTTGAGCTTTATGGGTGATGTTGGCTTGCCGTTGCTCTATGGTGACGGAATGTCGAATCGTTTGCTCAAGAGGAAATTGCTAGAGTCTTATTTGGAGGGGGAGTGGAAGCTCTGACTCGGTAGGCTCGGTATTTAGAATGGAGTAACGATGGAGATGCGGATGTACCCAGGCTTGTTTTCGGGAGGGGTGACTCCGAACTCATCAGGAGAGTCGCCTGTGGATACATATGTGTGACACTTGGAACTCATGCAGTGGATAGACTTGGTACAATATTTCGGGTTTAGGGAATAATTGAATTGTGTTTTAGATTGCTAGTAAAATTAAATATCTCAGAGCTTCACCTTGCCTTGAAGTTTCACCCTCAATAGCTCAGCACGCCATTTTTGGATCTGGTTGTTCTGCCGAAGGTCCAGCTGGTGCGTCTTCTTCGACACCCTCTCACACACCTAATGCACGCCCCCATCGCTCACGCTGATTGAGCGTCCCTGAATCACGTTGATCGTGGGTAGTCCTATGATCAGGAACCGAAGGCCCTGGTCAGCGATCTTATTACCGTCTGCAAGCCCAGAGTTTAAAGCGGATTAATTACCTATAACCAAATGGTTGAGGCTCTGCAACCCTGTAGAAATGTGTTTGGCGCCCAGAGAGGTGACCTTATTATAACTGATATTGAGGTAGGTCAGCTTTGTAAGATTGGCTGCGATTGCTGCCACGCCTCGGTTGCCAACGGAATTGTTAAAGGTATAGGGTCCTTTGTTTCCCAGATCGAGGCTAGTCAGGTTCTTGGGACCGTTGGCAAGGAGGACTGCTCCTTAATCAGATATTTTATTCGATCCCAAGTCCAGGTGCACGAGATTCTGGAGATTAGCGGAAATCTCAGACAATCCTTGGCAACTAATCGAATTATCTCCTATGGTGATTTAAAACATATGGAGTGATAGAGAGTTTACGGAGGCTGAGAACTTGAACACCGCGCAGACACTGTCCCAGACAGAGAGCCCCAGGATTCCTGACTGAACTACCATCTGAACACTCATATGGAATCGAACATACCTAAGTTCAGCTCGACAACGCTCTGCAAATCAGGACATGCCTCCATCAAAGATTTGACATTGAATTTGTTATTGCCTGCGAAGAGGAAGTAGAGGAATTCTCATAGGCAGAAAGCTATTACCTATTTTCAGTTTATGCATTTTGTTTGAGAGGGTTTTGCACAGGAATTTCAGGGCTTAGTCGTTCATACCACACCAACCTTCACTTCAGACTAGCATCGTACATGGTTCGAAGGAATTATCAGGTGCATATTACTGAGATTCAGCGACTGGAGGTTCGGGAGGCCCTTGAGCAGTTTCTGAATGTCTTGCAGGCCAAGCTCCGAGGCTACTACATGGATGAACTCAATATTCTTGGGCTCCAGAATGAGTTAGTCATCGTATACAGTGATCTCTGCTACTTTGGCTCCTCGAGGAAGGAATGTCTTTTAGATGAGTTTCATGGTGAGTTCCTCGATGCACGCCCCTTCCTGGAAGTCGTATGAAGGGTTATGACGAAAAGTGTGGTCCATGTTTTGTATCCTTTATTTTGTAATGATACTATACTTACTTTCTGATAAGCTTCGAGGTGCTTTCAAAAAATACTCAGGCACTACGAAGTTGGGTACATTCATCAAAAAAAAGGATCTATCCCGAATTAAGCAAAATACATGGATTGACTCACTATATAAACCTCACCTCATAGCTCCCATCTTTCAGGACAGTCAAGCTGACGTCCCGTCCCTCCTCCCCGTACAGCAGAACCTCGCTCGACTACCAGCATACTTCTAAGTCGAACACTCTGTTGAGCTTTTATTTTGTCCGTCCCTCTTCAGGCACTTTCCCCAAATCACACAGTTGTTATCGATACTAGTCTTCCAACGCACCCTTGCTCTCCTCCAGCAAAAGCGATCTCAAAACTATCTCAATCACTAGGTTCAGATACATGTACTTTCTCAGTAAGTAATAGGTTTTGTGGACTGAGAGCAACAACATTTCGAGATAGTCTTTGTAAAGTGCCTTTACTCGCTTCGGAATCAGTCTTGCCTGCGTGTCAGAGTCGATACCCTTCGCTAAAGCTTTGATCCAGTACAGATCTAGCTTATCCATCCATTCGTTTGCTTTTTAGTTTAGCCGCGAAGGATGCAGATCGAATACAGTCAACTTGAACGCTTCCCAGTAGTTATCTGTTTTGAACTCGTTTCCCGAGCCTCGACGCAGGGTCTTGAGATTAGCGACAGGAGAGGCATCCTCTATAATCCAGTCTTCGAGTCTAAAGAAATCTTCATCCTATTCACTATTGGCACTGCGCACAGAGTTTTTAGTCTGGAGAGTCTCGATTCTGAGTGAGTAGGACTCTGTATTCATGCGGACTGAGCCCTCGGTAGTGGGTTCAGTAATGAGTTTAATGCATGTAGATTGCTTCTGGGAAATGTCTTAGATTGTCTGTGCAATCTCCTGAACCCGATGCAAGTGCTGTTGGTTTTTGAGAGAAAGGGATCGAACAGCTAAGGTTAGGGAGCGATGGAGGGGTTAAGGGATGAGGTACAGAAGAGGTGAGGAAGATTGAGACATTTCGGGATACTTTGGGTAGGATATAATAAATTGATTCTCAGTGCTAATAGCCATTAAGCTTTCGGCAAGGTCTGGCAAATGAGGATAGCAGCCGACATGCAAAGTAACTGTACGACCAATGTCAGGATCTAGTTTTTAGTTAGCTAAGTATAACTCGTTTCGCTGATTTACAAACATAACCAACCTCTCCTCCTATTCTTTCTATTCCAGCCAACTAGAAATCTGGCTTCCATATCACTCTTGACAGATCGTCACCTCTCTGCACATCCCCATTCAAATA